>JAKRRZ010000226.1:0-26908 GCA_022627015.2 Podosphaera aphanis
CTGCAGGGTAGGTTTTGTATGTGGGGCAAGACTTTACGTAACCACAGCACCTTCAATGTTCAGAGATATCAAAGTTCAAGAACATGGCTCTATGTGTGCAGCTTCATTACTTCTCTCATAGGTTTTAGTTTCTATGAACACGCATATTGAAGGTGCTGTGGCTGTGCGAGGTCTTGCCCAACATACAAAACCTACCCTGCAGACACGGTAGCTGTACCCTATATAAATACATCTGCAATATAGATGCCTCAGGCATTAGTCATGTGATCTTGACAAGTGTCTGTGTAAGTACTGTGCCGCTACGGAAAGTTTTCCCAGGTGGGTCTGTGCAGGGTATATCTCGCTTCAGGGGTTAAAACTGGAAGTCTATAGGGCCTATGTCATCTAGCTCAAAGTCTAAAATATGTGAGCCTTATCTGTCAGGATTATCATTTTTATGCTCGTTAGCCTTGGTTTCAAAGAGTCTTCTCCCGAACATCTGCTCCTCTACCATTGTTCAGCAATACCATCACAGATCTCAATAGGACGCCATCACTTGAGTAAATTGTCTTAAATATACCGATTGTAAGTTTAGAAAATTCCGAAGTTAAATAATTCATTCAGGATGCTAAAGAATGGATCAATTAAATCATTGCAACGAAGAACCATCCACAGACGCCTCCACCATCATAAACCTCATTTCAATCTCATGCTCATTCCAGAGCAAAAAAATTGACAAAAGAACAACGTATTGAAGTAAGTATTATGTCAAAAGAGAGCTAAATCACACGTCGTCTCTAAAAATTGGCAGGTGAGAACTCTGGCCCGAGAAGGCTACAGCTACCAAAAGAAAGCGCGACGACTCCAAGTGACCTATCACCAGGCTCGTTATGTAGCGAATGCTGACCATCTCTCTCCTAAAAAGAGTAGCGGTCGCTCCCTTGTCTTGAGCAGTGAACAGGTCGACGAGATTGAAGCCTTTGTTATATCATCTCCAGAACACCGTCAATTAACCTACTTCGAGCTCCCCTACGCACATTGTGGTCATTTTGGAGCGAGTTAGAAGGTAGTCCAACGGGCAATGTCTAGAAGGGGATACGCCCGTCGTATTGCCGCTTCTAAACCACCTCTTTCTGCAGAAAACAAGAGAAAGAGACTTGAGTTCGCTACAGAACATCTTCACTGGAATAAATAATATTGGATGAGAGTTCTCTGGACAGATGAGACCTGGGTGACCGATGGACGACATAGAAGTATTTGGATCACGAGAAAAGCGAGTACCGCCTACTTTGTCTGAAAATTGAGATTCCTAACCTTAATCTATCATCTAGGTAGATGAAAACTTGACGCTACATGTGTCATAAGCAATATTCGGAAGAAAATTGGATGGATGTTTTGGGGCTCTTTTTTGGGAGCGAAAAAGGCTCTTCCTTGATTTGGGAGGAGTGGGGTAGTATAACTGCCGATAGATATTGTCAGAGGATAGTACCTCTTATCCACGGCATGATTTCGAGTCATTCAAAAATACAATTAATGCAGGAAAACGCCCCAACTCATAAGGCGAGGCAAACTATGGATGAGCTTAGGGAGAGAAACATCTCTCCGATTACATGGCCACCATACTCCCCTGACCTGAACCCCATAGAGCATGTCTGGAAGCTGATGAAGGACTATATCGCATATCACTATCCTGATTTAGCTCTGGAAAATAATAGGTCGCAGGATGAGCTTCGAAGGGTTGTGGCAGAAGCTTGGGACAGGGCCGTGGATGAAAATGAGTTGGAAAAACTAGTTGAGTCGATGCCAAGAAGGATCAGGGCCGTTTATGAAGCTCAAGGTGGCCCGACAAAGTACTAGCCTCTGTAACTTATTATGAACTAGATAATTAGAATAATGAATTCATAACTTCATTTGAACCAATATTAGAAGCTGCGATACATTTTGCGTGAGGAATTTCACATGGAAATTTTTAGGGTATTTTCATAAATTTTCATAGATCAACTACCAAGCATTCCAGGTCAGGCTAGTGAAAGCATAAATACCCTGTCGAGACCCACCTTTTGAGTGGAGCTGGGAAAACTTACCGTAGCGGCACAGAACTATTTATCGTCTGTTGTGGGCCAGGCAACCATCCCGTAGGTATATAGGATGTATAAAGGATATTTAGAAAACATGATCCTCCAAGCTACAGCAGTGCCAATCCGACGCCCGACTTTCCCCAATACCTGCGTTTGAGCCAGCTAGTTATATCGGGTCGAATGGGTAGGAACGCATTCACCATGACCCAAAGGCCACCGGCCGAGGAAAAACCTCAGTCATTCCTCCCGTACTCATTTTCGACGAGTAGCCGCAGTCGTCTAAAATAAGCCATGTAGGAGTCAAACCTACCGCTCCTAGAAAGCCCAACCGGCACCTCACCACTTGTGCCAACAGCCTATTATTAGTGATTATCAGTGATGTTGCCACCACTTAGATGATTTTGATCAGTAGAGTCCTTACCCCGCCTCTCTGAGACAGTCGGGGGAGTCCTTCGTTGAAAGGGTGCTGGGGATGGTGATGATGAAACGAAGCCGACCGAGACCCACGTGGATGAATGGGGATTCTGAAGGGAAAGAATGCTACTCTTCTTGGCTATCCTAAATATGCAAAAATACAGAGCGTTTGCAGCCGGCACCGCGTGAAGGTGAAGATTTCATCTTTGCCAGCCTGATCTTGACAAGTGGTTCAAAGATACTTTGGACCATGCGAGCGAAGGTCAATGTCAGGATTGCCTTTCTTGTATAATATAGATATGGAGATAACCAGGTCATAGTGTTCTATGATTCTGGTCTGGCCTTTTGGCCGAGTGGTAATACATCTATCTCTTGTATTGTGTAAGACGGCACCCTTTAGCCTGTCAACCACCCTGTCCACCCCCCGCTGTCTACATGCTACTCTGACAGTCAGGGAGACACGATTATTTGTGATATTTTAAATGTTATTTGGTACTGTTTGCGACCTGTTATTCACACAAAACGTATTATGCGTAGTATAATGCGTAGTATAATGCAAGAGTTGAAAGTATTACAACTTATGAGTGCGCCTTTGTGACAACTGCTTCAACTGCAGCTGTGGACTTCGCCTTTAACGAAGCTTCAATTTTATTCACAGCAATTATGATCACAGTCGTAATGAGACTCTAACAAGATTTATTCAATAATTTCAGATTGATCAACTAATCCGGGCTCTGGTTTTTCAACTGATTTCTTAAGGAATTAGTAACTAAGGAAAATTCAAAATGATCATCATCGAAGAGTAAGGTCCAGTCAGCGAAAAGCTTTCCAAAAAGAATGGATCCTTAAAGTCTACAGCAGTTAAGTCCGGTTGAGTCGACACACGGGTGAGTGTGAGAATCTCATTTGGAGTTAACTTCTCAACCATAAAAATCTTATCAGACAATTACTGCGAGAAAACATCTTTGGTCCTGTCCGTTTCTCCCAAAGTTACACTGACGGTGGGTAGGTACGTCTGGTGTTTGAATCTTCGATGCTTCGTGTCGCCAATGGAGAGAATTTGCTGACTGAATGTCAAAAGTTTTATAAAGATAACCAATCTAAACATATGTTATGTCGAATTCTTCTGATGATGCTATTATAACTACCTTACACTTGTATCACTCAGATTTTTCAATAAGTCTGCTGCCAAAAAGAAGATACAAGAAACCCGTGACTATTGAGCGTTCAAAAAAGAGCATATATTGTAATCTATTTCGCTCTAAAATATTTTCTTTATTCGAATTTTGGCAGTACGTACTGGTAACGCGATTATCTCCAAATCACAAGTCAAATTTGCGTATAATCTGCTGTCTGATCTACATGGTTGAAGATCCTCGTATTCATGACAGTCATCATTCAGACCAGCCAATAAGTGCTCAGTCAAAAAAATAGAAATGATAGTCCAGCAATACTCCTATCAGTGAGTACTAGTAAATATTATCGCCTTGATTTGCTAACCAGGCCTCCATAGTTAAGGGTTTCAAGATTTATCTCTTCAACGCTATCATCAGAAATGAGGCCATCAAGAGCCGTATGGCTCGATCTCTTTCATAAAAGGGATAAATATTTCAGATTTTTTTGACCCCGAACTAGAGAGATGTTTTTATTTCTTCGAGTTCAATTTGAACATTTCAAATTTGAGAGAGGCTGGCTCTACATGTATTCCAACTAACATGATTCTGTCTTTCTTGACCATAGCAACGCTATCTTGCTTCTTCTCTATACCCTATTTTCTCTATAGAGACACATTCTTAAGAAAGCTCGCTCACTATGTCGTCATACTTTGTTGCTTTATCAAAAATTGTGACAGGCTGGCGTTGGCTGATTGAATTCTGTCCCCGTCGAATTTGCGTAAGTTCGAAATATATCATTATCTAATATTAAGGCAGATATAAACTCATATTTTCATATATCGTCCATTTTCAATGGATGAATCATTGGAGATCCTTCCTTCAAAGAAGCTTGGCAGGAATGATGGGCAAATAGATGACCGGCTTTGCCAAGAATAATGAGTAAAATCTTCTGATGTTTTTGACTACAACTTCCGAAACGTAAATTACCAAGGAGATCTATTAATAATATTTGCTCTAGATATGACATATCGGTAGCTCAAAAATTACCCCTAGATTTCATGTCCTGAGCTCAAAATTTTGATGCTACTGCGTTTCTACATTTTGAATAATAGCAATGTTTGCATTAAACCTCTTTTCAATTAAACTAATATATATATATATATATATCATTGCCAGCCATATCTTGAGGTAGTGGTTCTTTTAATCGAATTTACAGCTGCTATAAAAATGGAAATTTGCCGCGGAGATTCGCCCACTTTAAATCTATTATCAGACAGAGGAAAAGATAAGTGGCAACTTGATCAAAATCCAACCTCCACTATAGAATCTCCCATACATAAATTAACAACTGAATCCCCAGGATCAACAGAAAGCTATGCCGAAACAGTCAAGGAGTCACATTCAAAGAGATCTGAAAAGAGGCTAGAAAAAGGGAAAAGTCGGGCATATGAAATTGAACAACCGGATGGAACCTTGGACATCAACACAGAGCCAATAATGGATGTAATACAGCCAGCAAAGGACAATAAAGACTTATCTTTTACACAATTAATATCTCCAAACCCACGTGTAGATGCTCGGAGAGCTATATTCCAAAATCGGCTCCAAAATTCCGCAAAAGCGAAAAAAACTGACCTGGAAGGAAAAGAAGGAGATGAAGCGATTTTTAGTAATGAATATTTCATAGATGCATGTGTCTACGATGCTCCAACTAGCGCACGTAGCTTCGGGACCACAAAGTTTGGAGCTGGTATATGGCGAGACTTTGCGTATCAATGGCCATGGCCAGATCCACCCAAAGTCTCTCCTCTTCTAAGTCCACAGGGATTTGGGAAGTTTTTCTCTCGCTCACAACTGGAAAATCCAGAAATACAGGAGGTCTCCCAAACAGCTCAAACGCTTGTTTGCAGCGATTCTAGGGAAACAGTTCTAAAAACAGGCGAGCTTTTTGGTGAATTAAAGCTCGGTGGTGAGTTCTATTCGGACCCTCGGACGGCCAATAAAGTTGACGAGTGGCTTCAATGTTATTCTCATCCAAATAAACCTTTTTGGAAGCAATTTTTTGGCGACAAACAACGCAAAAGCTTGATTAAGCAGATTTTTGACGATCCTGAAGAGTTGGGCTTACTTTATGATATTCTTGCCCTAATAGACTACCAAAAACTGCTTAGAAAGAATGGATACCGTCATCAAAGTACTAAAAGCTTCTGCAAATTTTATAGGAAAAACGGAGAGATAATTTTAACCCCACTCCGTGGGCAAGTTGAGTACAAAATAGACAAAGTTCCATCACTTGACCTCCTTAATGATCCGGTAAGGTGGCGAGAAGCTGGTGCAGCATGGAATGCACCATACACTAGTTTGGACATTATATGCCTGCAGCCCCTTCAGAGAGATGCCAACAGTCTTGCTCGCAGCTATTACAATCTCCGTGTCAGAAAGGATCCAGAATTAAGGTTTATACATGTTTATCAAGCTTTCTTTCAGTTGGAGCTATATTGTGAAATGTTTCGCCTCACAACTTGCTTTACACCAGAAACTAGCAGAGAAACTCTAGAGAGAACGAAAAGAATATTTTTTGAACGTTATCAGCCAGCCCAAGCCGAATTAGTACTGAAAATCAGTAGGTGGCTTGTCCGCGAGTGGATCTGCATTGAAAAGCTTGGTGATTGTGAAATTAAGGCAGCCGTTCAAGAAAGTTTGAAAATAGATGAAGTATATAATGCCCATCAGAGATATTTTGGTGTCAGGTTCTTTGCAGAACTATTATATTCGAGCTTGCCTATCCAAATAGCATTAATACTCAGGAATAAATGGCAACTAAGTATGATTAAGTTTACTTGGCGCACGAACTGTTGGGCTGCTCAAGATGTTGACGAAAATGGCGAAGTTTTGTTCATCACAGATCAAGGACTTATCATGGAAGATTCAGAGCGTAGAGAAAATGAAAGGCGGCTTTTTGGTTTATTCAATTGGAAAGGAGATTATGAAAGCAAATAATATAGCCGGGGATAATTTAAGAAGGGGGACTATAATTTACGGGGTAATGTTTTTATACTTTAGACTTGACCACAACAGGCTAGATTGCTTCTGATGTAAAGGCAAAAATATGGGCGGGAAAAACACCGGTCAAAGGGTGAAGGATAGTGTGAAGAATTCTCTTATGATACCACAGAAAACGAATAGCAGCATTATGATTCTGATTCGCAATAAAAGATGAGAGCAACGATTTTCACGGGCATAATGTTTAAATGGTAGCTTTGAAATGATCGATAACGACATTCCAAGTCAACCGGATCACCAACTAGAATCAAGTCTAAGGACACTCATCATCTCATCTTGCTGAAATAGCCGACAAGGATTAAAAGACATTTACTGACGAGTTTTTAAAACGAGATACAAATTGAAATCCAGAGATATGTGGTGCGTCTCACTTACTCTCCCGCAAGGGTCTTGAACTTCCTTGTCTCTTGGCGGGCCCCTAAAAATACAGGGGCTCGACATGGGCACATCCGTGTAGTTTGTTTTATGATCTAAATTATCGTCTCTTCTCGCTCCAGATGGTTTGCACACATCACATGCCGTCGACTTACCATTGTCGCACCCATCGAGATGTCATTTTTTCTGATAAAGATTGAATTTGGCGATTCAAAGTGAGTTAGAATATGATATGAATAGTCAGGAAAACTTCAATATGAGCTGAACAGTAATGAGCATTACAGGGTCGGATGGTGTAGCGGTATACCGTCCAGGCCGGTCTTCCAAGTAGGATTTGGGTAGCCTGAACATCTACTCCACTCGAGACAGAAGATCGCTGGTTCGACTCCAGTTTCCCATACCTTACTGAGGGAAGCTACGATGATGATGGCATGTCTAGATAACTCAAGGTTTTTTGAGAGGTTTCCCATGCGTGAGTTTCACGCATGGTGCAGTTTGGTAGGGGTGAAGAAAAAGCCGCCAGCCACAACCGTAGTGATTCTTGCAAATGATATCCGAGGCATGATGTTCATCACGACGATATCATCATTGTATCTGACTGAAGTCGACACCTGCGTGGGCCACAAGGCGCCAAATCAGGATAAAGACAAAAAAAATAAACAATAAGGATGAAAGAGCTTAATTTGACAACCTAGATGTATGACTTCTCTATGTACACAGGTGCCTTTCCACGACATTAGTGGGAGAATGAACGTTCATACGATGTTAATCATTGACGTTTAAATACGATATGCCCAATGCTTCTACACTCGTATGATTCATCTTGCGTGGTACCAGATCGCTGATGATAATGATATCGTAGACGATCTCCATTCGTAATCTGTCCCAACGATCCGTTATATTTTGTCTGTGCAAATCTCAAGTAAAATAGTGCTTACTTATCCTTCAGATGATGCCTGTGCGGTTCGCTTCGATATTCCGTATCCCTAAATATTTTCCATCTATAAACAGGGATGAGTGGGATGCTGAAGTAATTCTGCACTGACTAATTAAGTTGAGGAGATCTGTTACCCAGAAAGAAAGTCGTCGCTGCTCCACGACTCTCGAAGAATAAATCCAAAGAAATGTCTCCCCAAAACCCTTTGTCAGACGAGAAGGATAACAGACGTGAATAAATAAACTCAAAAATAAATTATTTTCCTAGCTAGCCATGACCGAAATTCCTTCGCATATATTCCGGACCTGACCAGCAGACATGATTGCAGCATCGATACAACCAGCTATCTATTCCATAAGGATACTCCAAGGGGATCGCGAAAAGCATTTCAAATACGGATGAGTTTGAATCTATCGAACTCGAGACATCAACGGAGAACATGTACTGATTTTAGACCCAAGTTTGAGCATTAGGTTTGCAAGTCAACACGCTATCTAAAGCGCGAGCTTGTTTAGAAAACAAGCTGCTGAAATCTCTTTATTTGTCTCAGCTTTTCCAAAATACTTTTATCCATTGAGTCTGTAAGGAGAGAGGTCAAAGATTTCACCACGCTATCTAGATCTTGAAGGCGGGTTGGAGTGAGCGTTTGCCGAAACTCGATTTATTTCAATAAAGTCTTTGACTTAACCAGCGCTGGTTTTCTGAAAAGTTTCGTTACAAGAATGCCGCAAAAGCGGCGGACTGTATCCGGCGTCCACGACGACGCCATTGGGTTTTGAAAATAATATTTTTCGCTTAGGGTGGGTTCTTAGATTAAGCGATATAGAACTACTATATTTAAATTAGCCTCATAAAAAAAATTAAAACGATGCTATTACTTTCAGGATTTTTCGTGCACGTAGTTAATACAAATTGACGGGTATCGTTTCCAATATAGGCTTAGCTAAAAAGCTTTTGAATGAAATTTGTATGGCGAAACCCCTGACACAAATCGACTTTCACATTCAAGACCCTTGCGGGAGAGTACAGAGGTACAAGGTTAAGTGAAGTCGCCTGTCATTTACAGTGGTTTTTTGCCAATCTTTACCCAAACATAGTAATCTACCAAGACGATTACGATTAAGCGAGGCCAAATATGGTAAAGCTTCAAACTCTGTTCAAAAATAAGGTGAGAGAAATTGAGGTCGACAAAAGTGAAGTCGCCTGTCTCTCCCCACTTTGTTTCGCACTAAGCCTAAATAATCGAGTTCATACGTCATATTAATACTTGCAATTCAGATTTGCTGTTGATACAGATTTTTAAGCCTAATATGAAATAGGACCCCCGTTTGCATTCAATACTTCCTCACATCTTCTAGCCATACTCCCAATTAGTTGTATGAGCTTTTCCTCTGTAGTGCTATGGTACCATGCCTCTAGCACAATGGGTCGAATCTCCGCCCTGCTCCTCTATCTCATCCGCTCAAACTCCGGGTATCGTTCTTCTATGTAGTATTTCATCATACTCCATACATTCTCGATCGGATTCAAGTCAGGAGAGTTAGCAGGCCAGGGCATAGATTCAACCCCATTGGCATCGAGAAACTCCTTAGCCGGACGTCCTTTATGAACAGAGGCGTTGTCATGCATAAAGATATAATCTTGGCCCGTCTCTTCTATCTTTTCTCTGATCCAATTACTTATCCTTGGGAGGATATATTCACTATATCCTTCTGAGGTTATATTTCCCCACTCCCGCTCCCAAAAGACACAAGGACTTCGTTCGATTCCCGCGAAGCTTCCCCAGAACATCTAAGAGTTGTTCTTCTTGTAACGATCGATGACACAAGTATCATCAAAGTCTTGGCCCCTCTTTTGACGATATTAGAGTCCGAGATATTTTTGAAATTGAAAAAGATTAGACTAATCTTTCTGGTGACATATCCAGACATTATTCGGCTATCGTTTATCAATGTCTCGTCACTCCAAAGAACTCGTGACCACTCTTGACGCCAATTCAGATGCTGTTCGCTCCACCATATTCGGACCGCACGATGATTTTCAGAAAGCGGGAGAGAGCTACGTGGAATTCGCCGCTCGTAACCTCGTTTTCTGAGCGCATTCCGAATAGCGTATTCTCCGGCACTCCAACGACGAGAGTGGAGAGCCAGTTCAAGAAACGACATTTGCCTAGTTTCACGCGAAGAACAAACAAATGCTTCCAGCTCATCAACTTGGGCTGAGCTTAATAGCTGTGAACGTTCTGTCCGAGATTGGGGAGAGGCACGACCAGATCTGACCGTATTCCGAACTTGAAGGATTGTGACTTCAAGTTGATCTGCTATTTCTCTATTAGAGAGTCCGGCTCTGTGGAGTGTGAGTATCTAAATGTAGTTAATTTGTGGGGAAAGTTTTCTTATAGCTGAATTCCTGTAAGCACCTGCAATCTTTGATCTCGAGTAAGATAGGGCGCGCGTCTGCTAACAGGTGGAGTAATTTGAGTATTTATTCTGCTGAGGTACATTTAACTGTTTGATTGGAAATTACATATTTGTATTGAGCGAATGAAACTTATTGTATTTTCTATCGCGCTAGAGATTTGGTAAAGTTTGTGTAATGAAGAAAAATATTGTTCCAGATGCTTAGTGAAAATTGAGGTCAGCGAATGTGGACACAACCGAATTTGGTAGAAAACAAGAGGAAAAAGATACTATGTATGCAAGAAATCAAACTTGGCACAGAAAATTATGTAATAGTACTGGGATGCCCTGTTTTAGGAACTTCATCGTGGCTTCACCGCCTGCTGTTTAAGGCTGACAAAACCCCTGAACGCTAGCCACTGTCGATTAAGCGAAAACCTCACTTACCCTTGACGCCCTGTACGCTAACAGGCTCGGATTTTTATATGCTTATTAAAATCAAAATCCACGGAACTTTTTTTATGCGCTAGAAGCTCAGCTATCACAAATATTTCGCAGATTTTGTTCTAATGGGCGTAGAAGAAACTGGGTCTATTTGAAAATGACATACTTTGTATGGCCGCCCGCAAAATTGACCGTTGTATTTAGCGTCAAAATATGCTTGTCGAGGCACGAGCACCCAAAAATTTGGCTACAAGTGTCAGGAATTGCTGAGTCATCTAGCTTATCTTGGCATACGCTAGTAGTTATGTAAAGACTCCTCCGCACAATGTAACTCAAGGTAATTGTTATCGTATCCTTACATCGCTATATTTTATCCTCAATTTACATCTTCCCCACACTTCATATCCACATTTTGGAATACTTACTTGACAGGTTATGAGCCCGGAGCTTCTATTTTTTTCTAAAGAAGAGGAAAAAGATTGTTTCAACAAGATGTCGGCAGCTAATTCCAACGGACTTGTTAATACTGAAAATGGTCTCAACAAGACCACTTGGGGTACTATTGAAATTTTCAACGGTACTAAATTTTAGTCTTTTGAGTCATCACTGAAAGATGTTTTACAAATTGCATGAGTGTGGGCAATTGTGTGTGGTGAAGCCAAGAAACCAGAGAAATCCGGCAAGGAAGGCTCCTGGAATGCTAAAAGGGAAAGGGCCACAGTAATTATAGCTGGCTCTGTCAGTTCGCTTTTCCGGGGAGAAAGTTTTAGAAAAGCTACTGACGCTCGCGACGCTGTTGCCCTCTGGAAAGAGGTCTCATCGTTGAATCAAAATGCGAATGGAATACTCACAACAGCGAATAGGGCTCGCTTCTACAACCTACCCTTCAACCCTGAAAAGACAAAGATTAACGAGTATTTTTCCGAGCTAATGTCCCTCCGAAGTATGCTTCATGTCCGACCTGAGAGAGAGATCCATGCAGGCTATATCCGATGTGGCAGTCCGCACACAGGACTTTTATGACCAATTGGAGCACGCATATGAGGCCAATGGCATAAACGATAGCCTACCCCCACTAAAGCAGGCCAAGGATGAATTCATACGGTCCTTGTACGTGTTCAGGGACACCGTCGTGCAGACGGCGATAACTACTTCTCTGATGTTCGACACAAGCCGCAGTCAAAGTATAGCAAAGCCCACAGAATGGGGTAACAAAAGAGACTGGGTCAAGAGTGGAGCCCTCTATCCTCTGTCTCTCAATTGTGAGTGCTCTACCGTGATCCTATGGACACATCAACCTTGAAGCAGTCTCTCGTGGAGGGTGACAACATACCAGAAAGAGCTACATCCACGCCCCTGAGTAAAGTGGACGAAAAGATATCGAGAAGGTTCTCCAGCATGCGCCTGGCCTCCCAGAGCATGAGCTCCAACTCTAACCACAAGGCCGTGTCATCGTCTATGGGAGTAGAGAGTGCTCTCTCGGTGATGTCCGACATAAGGTGTATATCATCCACGATGCTTCTGGTTCAGGAAAGCATACTGGAGACAATGCGTGCACAAGAGGAGAGAGCGGAGCAGAGGCACGCCCAGATATGCGACATACTTATGTCTATGTCCACGGAACAGGTAGTGAGAAATTCGTCCCTCTCCGGACACTTCCCTGGAAGTGGAGTATCTACTGTAGGGGGTAAGTTGAAATACTACTATGGTGAGCTGAGTCTGTCTACGGGCCAGAGCATGATCGCCTGTATACTCCTTCATCTGGACGTGATGCTGGCAAGCCATCCTCAGTTTCGGGAGTTGGTGGGAACAGATTCTACTTTCATGTCAGAGAAGGAGTGGCACAGTATATGTACGTCCATACTGTCTGTATGTTCTCCTAGCATGGAAGAGACGCGAAAGCCGAAGCCAAGCGACGCAGACTTCGCAATAGCTGCGGGAATATTTGCTTCCACAGAGAAAGGCAGGAAGCCTGCATGCGATCCGCATAACATACTACAGTCTCTGGCGGAGCTCACAAGTATACTGAGCACTGTAGAGACATGCAGAAAATGCGTGGTTATGTGTACAGGGGTATTGAGTCCTGAAAGGGCCTACAAGATGTCGTTTCTGCAATATCCATACGTTGAAGAAAGCAGTGTGTTGCGGGTGTCCAGGCCTGGAGGTGGAAAATCTAGTAGAGCGTTCCACCAGAGGGTGGCGAAGCTTTCTATTCAGCGCAGGAAACAGTATATGAGCCATATCCTATGTGCCGGTATGTCCCCCATAGCCGCATTGGATGAAGCCGAGCACGCAAGGTGACGCGGGTTTTTAAAACGCGCCTCCCCCAGCCTCATATGTTTGGGTTCCTCAGTAGGAAACCAAGAGTGCTGTACAGCTGTGAGGTCTCGTCCACGACGCCAGTCACTGTACCTAGGCACTCCTCCACTTTCTTGCCTTCCCCAGCGTCCATCTTGATGGCCTCTAGTATCGAGGCGACCACGCCACTATTGTGGCTGGAGTTGTCTATGGCAGCCTCTAGCTGTCCTGACATGGTGGTGGCAGCGGGTGTGTTCGTATCCGCCAGGTAGCAGCACACGGTCCGCAGCGAGACACACTGGTCCTTCTCCAGCTCTACTAACGCCACACTTCGCGAGACCCTCCTTGACACACCTGATCCGGGGGTCCTGAGGGACGTTGCTGACCCCAGCGAAGACGCTACAGATGCTGCCTTCTTGGGAGGCCTCGACGGTGTGCTAGTGCAGTCGTCGTCGGCGGGCACGCCCTGCAGGAATTTTATCGGCCCCACTACAGGCTCCATGGTAGAGCTAGGCGACGGTGACATCATAATGTACGATCCAGTGGTGGAAGGGAGGTTTGGCGTTGTCCAGATATACCACGAACAGAAGACTATCAGATGTAAGTGGTGTCTCGAGACAGGTGGTATCTGTATGCCTTAACTATCTGTGGAGCCTCTTTTCTGTATATGGTGGTGTTTCTTGGTCTATCTTTACTTACATCTCTCTACTTGAGTGTTCTTCTGCGGTCTCTAGGTAGCCTCTTGTGACCTGTTGTACTCTCTTGTGATATTTCTTTGACTGGGTCGTGGTGGCCTTTGGGACGTGTGACACTTGTGGCTTTTTGTTACGTTCAAGGAACTGATCGGCCTATTTCCGAAGCAGAGATACCTGATAAAATCCTCTGGACTATTCAGAGCTTCCCTCCCGACAAAACAAACTATCACAATGCTCGTTGTCATATTATCTACAATCCGCTAGCATTAACTGTATGAATATTAGCGTTAGGGAAGGAATAAGGGGGCAAAAAGGATTTATCACGTGATTATACTAGTCCGATACTGATGCTCTATGTAGTTGTCATTCGCGTTAATAATAGAGGGAGAAGGAGAACAATATTTTCATACAATTCCAAACGTACCTATCTATTTCATACTATTGTGCTAGCACAATCCCATACCGGTGATGTACGCACATTAACCTCTGCTATGCAGATTCCACGAAACGCCGAAACTTTATCTGAGCATAATCAAGCTGCTAATATCGCTTCAAATAAAAACAGAGGCAATAACCAAAGAGGACAAGACAGAAGGGGTCGCGGTGGAAATCGTGGAAGAGGCCGTGGGGGAATTCACAGAAATCGGCCAAACTCTCGAGGTGACTTTAGAGGCAGGGGACGCTCCTGTTCAAATAATTTTCGGGGCAGAAATAACGGTCGGGGCAAATTTAACAATCAAGGAGGTCGCGATAATTGTGGGTTCTGTTACCAGCCCGGCCATTGGCAAACGGATTGCCCTGATATGAAGGCAGCCCAAAATCGTCTCTTTGAAGAAAGATCTACAAATCAGAATAGAGGATTTGCCAATGTAGCTAGAGAACATCAACAATAAAATCGTGATGACTACCCTTGTTCTGAGCAATTTGCAAATGTCGTGGTAGAAACTGCCTTCATGTCAATGAATCGAGGAATATCAAGTTGGAAAATAGATTCGGCGCCACAAGACATTTCAGTGGAAGGCTATCAGATTTTTCTCACCTTAAGCGCTGGTCATCACCAAAATATGTGTCAATAGCAGATGGAAATACCTGCTCCTCTGATGGTTACGGCATCTGTCACATAGGTAATCTAACTCTCAAAGATGTTTGGTATGTTCCGAACTTTAGAGATATAAGATTAGTATCAGTCGGTGCTCTCAAAAAAGATGGCATAAGTGTCATGTTTAAAGATGGAATCGCAATAGCTCAAAAGATAAATACTGTTTTCGAGGCTCCACTATATAATGATCTCTATCAATTGATGGACCAAAACATTCAGAAAGTCTCTAAGCTAGAGCATTCATTCTCAGCGCATCAATTAGAAAACACGTCAGAAATTCCAATCCCAATTGATGAAATGTCTCGAACCCATCAAACGATGCAGAGTTATGGCATTTTAGATTGGCTCATGCAAGTTATAAGACCATATCTCGATTCCCTAACATCTCTCACAAACCTAAAGCTATCAGCAAGGGGGGGAATGCCTGCGAAGCATGTTTAGCTGGCAAAATGAAAGAAACCTTCTCCAAGAAAACTGATAACTGGACACATAAACCAGCTCGCAGACTACATGCAGATATCTCCGGTAAATTGCCAACAATAGTGAGAGGATACAATTATTTTCTCATCATTATTGATGACGCTTCAAGGTGCGGATGGATACGGCTCCTCAAAAATAAAAGTACATCAGAATGTTTACCTGCATGTAAAGAAATCATGGCTCATCTACAGTTAAGTTCAGGCGAAAAGACTTCATTCTTTACTGCCGATAATGGAACAGGAGAATTTGGACAAGCATGGAAAGATTGGTGTAAATACCTCGGAATCGAAGTTCAGCCATCACCAAGATACAAGCACTCTTTGAATGGAGTTGCCGAACAAGCGATTGAATTCCTTGTTCGACCGGCGAAGTCTATGATCTTTCGTGCACAATTAGATTGGAAAAATTATTGGTGCTACGCTATTGAACATGCAATTTTTATTCGAAATAGACTTCCAACTACAGCACTACCATATGGTCCAGAAGAGACGCGACCTGGCTCAAATATTAGACCAATTTCAGCATTTTCAGATAAACAGATTTCTCTAAAGAACCTACGGGTCTTCGGCTTCACGGCATATCCATTGATCTTTAAGGATACCAAAATAGCACCCTCAAAGCTCTCCCCAAACATGGAAACTAACTGGATATTTATAGGAATTCAGAGTAACACAATTTGGATTTTACTAAATAGAGAAACAGGGGCAGAAAATCGCACTGTTGACTGTGCATTTAAAGAGCATATTTTTTCCGGCATGAAACAAGATGCCATTAGAAAGCCTAAGTTGCCAGAAATCACCCAGAATATTTATAAAAGTACAGGGACTAATAATTTGCAAATCAGTTCAGACATAAAATTCGTTAAAACTTTAATGCCAGTCGCAAATAATAAAGGGTCGATAGAGACTCAGGCCTAGATCAAAATCAAAGAGGACTTAGATCACTTAACGAAAAAGTCGATAAAGACATGAATCTCGAGATGTTAGAAAAGTTACTGTATCTAATACCGGTAACTCGAGCACAAAAGAATTTGGGGACAATACCGCCCTTCTTTCTGTTAAGGGGACTAAATGCTCTAAATACTGAGCATTATCAAGACTCTACTTCGCTGGCTGCCCCAGCTGTTCCCTTTGAATCACTAACTTTGGAACAGGCGTTTTTAGAATGATGAAAATAATATAATATCGGTGATTGAGCAAGATATTATCAACAGACAGAATAATTTATAATTGAGATCTCACGAATGAATAGATGAGTGTAAGGAGAATATATTTAAATATAATTGAGATGGGCTTTTGAATCAGCTTCCAATCTCACACTCTTTTTAAGACACTCTAGATCCCAAAGGAAAACCTCATCCTCTTATCGTCAGGTAATGTACAAAATTTTGTCCTGATATGTCTTAGGCATATCAGACCTACGCATTCCATGCCTGAAGCATAATGCTCCGGCATAATCTTATTCATCCGGTCAATGCCTTGATGCTTAACTGCATTGCATGTTTCGTCATCGTACCTTTATCAGTGGCGGGTAGACAATGTTAGTAAAGGTGACTTTAACAATATGTACTATGCCCCCGATGAATTATTCACAAAGTGTATTGTTCAGGACTCAAATCAGGAATATCGACTGGGTGGTTTTTTTTTAAAATCATTCTTGTGTATTCAAATTCTGGCTATGACACGAAGGACTCTGGTGCGGTACATGGAGCGATGTCTCAACATGACATAACGGGCACTCACACCCGAACATCATTTGAAAACATAACTCGAAGTCAGGCGCCTTACAGCCCTTGCTACCCTCGACTGTATATGTCTGCCACAGGAACGCATTTCAGCCACCCGTGGCTGGCCTGTGTGCCTTCGACATCATCACATACATGATCAGGCGAGAAATGTGGTGTGAGGGTCTTGCTGGGTTCGAACCAGCTTTCTCCTGTCTCAAGTGGGGCATGTGCCTCGGCTACCCAGACTCGACTTGGGAGAATGACCCGGACGGTGTACCACACCACCATCCGACCCATCTACTACTGGGTTTGATGCAGCAGTCTCGCGAAACATAAAATCCAGTAGATATTCCTGATTTGAGTTCTGAAAAATACACTTTGTGAATAATTCATCGGGGGCATAGTATAAGGCCGTTAAGTCGTTGGAACATCATCAATTATGATGCCTTTCAAGATGCGAATTTAACTCACAGAATTTTGTCACCTCGTTCGCCTCTTTGTCTAAATTTGACCCACGAATGAGTAATTGTTGTATATATATATATATATAATCTTTATTTAGCGTCGTGCCGGTTAGCTGAGCCTATAGTAGCTACCCGACGCGCCAGTGCCCCGAAGGACCTGGCCTCTACTCATAGATCCAGGCCTCTCTGCCTAGAACCTTTCTGCCTAAAATAAATATATGGAGAGCACCCTTCCACTGGGTCTCTGAATAGTTTTTTTGTAGACTGATACCTGTCAAGAATATTGTAGTGGATACCCTGTAACAGGATTAAGTTGAATGAAGACGTGAAGGATACACCTTATAACATAAGAAAAATAAAAATATAGTAAAAAAGAAAATTATGAAAATAGTAGACTGATAGAACACTGATAGAAGAGTTCTTTAAGTCAACAGGGCATACTAGCGGCGGAGTTGTATTTCATCAAAGAAGGAGGTAGCCTGAAGCCAGTTGTTGAAAGATTTTCCTCCCTCCACTGTGCCTAATACCCATCGGATTCCAGGGCTCGGGTGTCGAGGTCCGCCCTTTAAGCGAGCGCGGTTTCGGCCTAATCGGCAGAAAAAGAAGTGATCGGGTGATTTCTCCTACCCGCAGGTGCAGGTCAGGAGTGCGTTTTGATGTTGGAAGCGGCGATGGTATTCTGCAAAGTTTCCGTGACCAGAATGGGCCGCAAGAAGAAAACTAATCGTGCGTCGATCGAAGCTCGCTAGTTCTGGGAGATAATTGCAGGTAGGAATAAGACTCTCGATTTGATAGGCACTCTAAGCCCTAAAGATAACGATATGACCGTCCTAAACTGACGGTAACTGAATAACAAGACTAGACCTCTCCGGTCAACACGCCATCCCCCATTCCGAGGTCCCTGACCTCTACAAGTACCAGCTCAATTGCCCTTACTCAGGCTCTCGACTTCATCCCATCTTGGCCTGTCTCATGACCTGTCTTCATCAGGTTTCAGTCATCTGGCCACACAACCCCGCCTGTTTCCTCTGCACCGGCCCGTGTCTCACATCTACTCCTTTCTCTGACTCACGATAGCCTTGGCTTTATTTTCCGGGACCGGCTTCATCTGACTCCAAACGCGTGACTCACGTTAGCGCGTTTACTACTCCCGGGCCTCACCAAGAAGCGCCCCCGCGACTTCAACTCGGTCCGAAAAGAAATGAAACTATTCTAACTAGGTTTGATGGCTTCCGGCCGAACGCTCTTAGGAAGCTTGAACTCGGATTTTTGAAGGCGAATATTTTGGAAGACTGGTAAAGCTTCCTCCTCTTCCATTACCAGATACCCTTCCCCGAGCCGAAATCTCTTTAGTGACTCGCCGTGAAAGTGTCTAGGGATCTTCTTCCCGTTGATCTGCCGAGTTGTGTAAGATCTTGCCATATCTCCTCCGAATCCTGTTATAACGAATGGTCCTCTCCAGGAGGGCCTCAATTTCTTCCCGGCTTGACAATGGCCAAACAGCATAACTAGCTCACCTGGAGCATACCGGAAATCGCCACGGATACCGAGATCGTGTCGTTCGGCTGATCTCATTTTCGCCCAATCGGAGCATTCCAGCACGACCGATTCTCTGTTTTCTCGCTTCGTAATATATTCGACCACTCGATCCAAGTGCTCGTCGTCATTCAGGAGTATGTTTCCATCACTTCCAGATAGTCCCGCTGCCAACACCTTCCGGTGGTTAATTGGAAATTTTACATCTAGAGTGCTTACAGGGTCAAATCCAAACAGAATCTGAGCAGGAGAATATAACAGATGCGGTATCCCCCGTCGATTTACCTCGAGCACCGCTGCAGAGAATTTCGATGCCCAATCGTGTGACCCATTCGTCATCTTCTTCAGGACCCTTTGGACGAGGTCTACTGCTTTTTCCACCATACCGACTGCCCTCTTCGCAGCGACTGGTGAGTTACACCAAACAATCCCTTTACTTTCTGCAAACGCCCGCGTTTTCTCCCCAAAGTGTGGTCCCGGATCCATATACGTGCCCACTGGAGATTCCAACTTTCCCAAGATCGCCGACTCCAGGAACCTAATCACTGTGTCCGAATTGTTCTCCAGAGTAGGCTCTGCCCACACGTACCTCGAGAAATAGTCGATGGCGACTATAATCCACTTCTCATCAGAGTCCGTACTGTTCGGGAACGGACCCGTAAAATCGATTCCTATTAATTCCATTGGCGCATTTACTGCGACCCGCGCACTTAGCTGTGAACGTACAGCTGTTCCATACTTCGCACACACGAGGCAATCCAGTATGTAGTCTTTCAGGTCCACCGCTAGCCTCGGCCAATAATTTCTTAACTTCTTCAGGGTGACAGCATGTGAGAAGTGTCCTCCGTTATCATGCGCCTCGCAGAGGACCGCTGCTACTTCCTTCTCAATCAGGCATCTCTTTCGCACCCCTTTCAGTTCGTAAAAGATATGTCCATTCTCAGCTACTGAGTAATTCGCAACTTTCCGCATCAGTGCGGCCTTCTGGACTTTCGTCTGACATTCTCCTGGAAATATTTTGTTCATGATGTACTCCGAGATGCCTCGGTACCACTCGGATTCGCTGAATCTCGCGTCTAATTTTCCGTCTCTTTCATCATCCCGTCCTGCGAGGTTCGCCAATAGGACTACTTCAAGCTCCTGCCTTTCTTCTTTTATAGTTGCCTCC
Organism: Podosphaera aphanis; assembly: GCA_022627015.2. Taxonomy (NCBI): domain Eukaryota; kingdom Fungi; phylum Ascomycota; class Leotiomycetes; order Helotiales; family Erysiphaceae; genus Podosphaera; species Podosphaera aphanis. The sequence continues at coordinate 20,271 of JAKRRZ010000226.1, forward strand.
ATGCTTTTAATTCCTTCATCTATTTTTCTTTCATTTTCTTTCATTTTCTTTCATTTTCTTTCATTTTCTTTCATTTTCATTTTCTTTATTTTCTCCTCTCTATTTTTTCTTTATTCTTTTCATATATTTCATTATTTTTTTCAATCTTTTTATCTTTGTCTTTTTCCTGTCCCATCAGCTTATCCAGCCATTCTTGTGGCCCGCCACAAACAGCAAACAACTCTTCCATCTCTTTTCTTCTCATAGGGTCCGCAATTTCTTTCAGCAGCGTCTCATATCCCCCCTTTCCATCCTTCCATACCCACAGTGGGTCCCCCTTCTCATCAGTTGTCATTTCTCCGAACTCTTCAAGAGGCGTCATCTCGTTATTTCCATCCGGAAAAATTGTGCGTGACAACGCATCTGCCACAACGTTCCGGTGGCCAGGGATCTATCGTATCTCCACACTCAGGTATCTTAACTCTGTCGCCCAGCGAGCATATAGTCCCTCCAAGAGCGACGATGAAAGGAAGTATGTTAATGGCTTATGGTCGGTTAAGATGACCGATCCGTCAGAGTTCCGAAGCATGTGCTCGTACCGGCGAGCAAACTCAACAATCGCGCACGGCTCTTTCTTATATGTCCCGTAGTTAATTTGTGTTTTAGAGAACGTGAATGCATCATATAAAATCGGCACCTTGGCCTCTGTTTTCTCTTCAATCTGGGTAATTCTTTGCTGGGTTATGGCGCACCCGGCACCATACAGACTCGCATCGCTGTATAATCGGATCGGCTTAGATGAGTCCCAGGTGTTCATCTCCACCAATTCCGCACATTTTTCTTTAAGTATTTGGAATGAGGCATGCTCAGCTGCTCCCCATCGGAACTCAACTTTCCCCGTTAATCTTGACAATGGCCTCTTGATCTCCGAGAAGTTTTTGGCCCAATTCCGTGTTATGCCAACTATGCCGAGAAATTTTCGTATACCGGATACGTCTTTTGGAACTGGAAAATCTCGAATCTTATCACACCTCTCTGTTTTTGTGAGCATGATCCCTCCTGCTCGATGTGTTACCCCTAGGGCAACAGTCTCTGTCACAAACAACTCCAACTTCTTGAATGATAGTCGCAGTTTTGCCCAGTCCAGCTTCGGCAGCAACTGTTCCTCCAACAACTTGTATCCTTCTTCGAATGACTGAAAGCCACTGAATATATCGTCAATGTAAAACGCCGCACCTGGCAGCTGCCCCGTTTCTTTTGGCAATAAAATTGAACCCATTCCTGGAAACGTATCCGTAGGGGGTACCTGACCCAAGACCAAGTACACCTGCTCAGTAAAGCTAAAACTCGCCGAACAAGATCCTTGCGGCATGCGTGTCGGTTGCAACTGTCCCATGCCCGGCATAGAGAAGGCAAAATAGTGTCTATCATCCGGGTGAACTTGGATCGCCCAGTATCCATTCTTCAGATCCGATTTAAAGAACATTTTGTGGGATGGATCTCCCAAATAGTCGTGGCATCGCGATATTAACTCGACAAAGCAGCCAGGCTTGTCCTCAACAACGTTCTGGTAGTTAAACGTCAACCTTGGTTCATCCCATTCACCTGGGTTATCAGACTTGTCAACCAGCTGTGCCATGGCGTTCCAGTCAGACAGTTTTCCGTTCGCCTTGATTGTCGATTCGTATAATCCACACTTTAGACCATCACTGATGTTCCTCCTCATCCAAAATTCCTTTCCCGGCGGCCAGCGTCGTTGCTTTAGTCGTGAGAAGGGCTTTTTTTAAATCATTTTGTACTCAGCCTAAAAGCTATGACAATAGATCTAAAAATTATAAAACAATACAATCACAATACAATTGCCTGTTTGTCCCAAAATTCAAATTCCACCTTTACCCTGCCCAGGTCATTCTAGCTCATAACTTTGTTAGTGACCCTGCTAACTCCAAAGGAAACAAAAAAGGAAACCAACAAAAAAAAACCAACAAAGTCACACAGGATAGAATCCCTCTACACATTATTCTTCCCTCCTATCCTGTGTGTGAATATATAGATTTGTGTTTATCTTTATTTTTTTTCCTTATTAATATTTGGTTGCTTAATCTGTATATTTATGAGAATTATATTTGCTGTTTTTCCAGCAGAATACACTTAGATATCTCCAGGAATCTAAGTAGTTTTTCCCTGCCTACATTAGTATTAAATAAAATTTGTAACTTCAAGGGTTCTAGCCCTTCATATGCCATTTTCCTATCTGCTGAGAATTGGGGGCAGTGTAACAGCAGATGTTGCATGGTCTACTTCTTCCTGTGACAGAAGTTGCACATGTCACTGCTCACTTTTCCAATTAGCTTCAGATAGGACAGGGTGTTGCCAATCCCTGTTCTTGGCTGGAAGTATGAAGACTGAGTTCCTCTTGTGTATTTTTGAAGATTTATAGATTGAAACTTGAAGGTGGGAGTGGATTGTCTAGCAGCAATCCTATAGAATCTCCCTAAGCCACTAGCTTTTTTTCCTTCTTCTTCTCTAAGCACTAACTTAGTCCAGTCTAAATGCCATGCAGATATGATATTTTCCCTTATGCTTTCCCTGAGGAAAGAAAAGGTTGTGAGTTTGTCTCTTTTGTCTAATTGTTTGTCCAGGCCTTGCCTTGCAAGGTTATCAGCAAGTTCGTTGCCTTCTATACCTTGATGACCTGGGCACCACTGTAAATTAATATTCATCTTGGACCCTAGAGCCCTGATTTTGTGGGAAAAAAAATTTGCTGACAGAGAAAATCTAAGAAGGGCTACTTGGCTGTCCGAGAAAAGAAAACAATTAGCATTACTTTGGATTGTAGAAATATGTTGAAGGGATTTTAAAATTGCATAGGATTCCGCATCACTAATGCCTATATTTTTGCCTAAAAAGAATGACAGACATCTTAGTTCCCTAGCATATGGCAGATAGATAACTATACCTATCCTTTATCCTTTATCCTTCATCAGGGAACTATCTGTATAAATAATAAAAGAATTTGGAATGGAGGAGAGGATAGCTTGATGTTCAACCTTAGCATCTTCTTTACAACTCTGGGAGATAGAAATTTGAAGTCTATGAGTAGCCCATGGAGGAGACCACTTGGCATTTAATGAGTCTAGTCTGGATGAAGTTGAGAAATTTTTTAACAAAAGGGCAATTCTTTCCAATTGTCCAGAGGGTTTTGGATTTAAAAATGCAAAAATGCCCAAGTCTGCTGTCTCCGTGGGAAAGTCAAGTTCATCTTGAAAATCAGAGGAAAGTGTAACATAGATGAGGTGACTTGTATGAAATTTTAGAATTCTTAAGGCATAGAAGTATGCTGTTTTGAGTTGTCGAACTCTAGTAGGGAGAATTGCAGCCTCCACCTCCAAGGCCTTGCTTGGGCTGGATCTGTAGGCACCAGTAATCAAGGGGATGGCTTGCTGTCAGAAAAATATGTGTGCTTTTGGAAGGATACTTGATACTGATCGATGTTGAAAGATGTTTATTGAAAAAGTGTAGCCAGTCCAGAAAAAAGATCTTATTTCCCTTCCCCTTCCTAAACGTGCAGAGGGGGTTATATATAGATTACACCTAAATCCTGTTCTTAGACGCTCCATAATACATGTGCTAGGTAAATAAACAAGTATAACGCTATGTTGAAGAGTTTTCTTGTCTTTTAACGCCACTGTTCTTGGCTCCTCTGACCTTGAAACATGTATTTCAACGCCACTTCTTGGCTTCCAACACCCACTTGTGCAAGAAGCGCGTGATATTGCTAAGGATGGAATTATGTTCTCACACTTGCTTTTGTAGTTTATCATACATGTTGGAAAGCTTCTGCGTACCATATTTATTGAACCACAGCACGGAGCCATAGTCCAACACAGGTATGATGCATAATAGGTAGAGCTGTCTAAGTGCATTGAAACTTAAGCCTTTAGATTTGGAAGAAAGTTGGATAAGTCTCTGTAGTGCCCCTTGTGCTAGATGCAGTCTTTTCTCCACATGAGTGTGAGAAGGGCTTCGTGCCTTCCTTTAATCGCACTCGATGAACGTACAGATCAGTAAACCGTAAATTCTCGAGGTCCGTCGAATTCAAGTCTCGGTATGTATATAACAATCTGATCAACAGAATTCTCTTCTCTGTTGGCAGATCGCCAATCTTCCCTCCCGTCTTTGAGAACCACTCGTCAATTTTTTCCATCATGGCACTCGACAACTTTCTCTTCTCGGGCCGACATTTTTCAGGGTATTTTGGCGCTGCATCATTTGACTCGTTCTTAATTCCACTTGAATATGCTTCTGGCCACTCCCGGGCCCCACGTATGTGCTATCTAGCACCTCCTTCGACTGCATTAATTCTCTTCGCATTCCTAATCTCTTTAATCTCTTCTATCCTCCCTGAGGATGTAATATTATCGATCGAAGGTCTACCTGAGTTCAACTCCAAGATGTAATTCGGGATTTCGTCTCGCGTATGCCTTTTTACGACATGCTGAGGTCGCTCATCTTTCCCGTCATCTGTTCATGAAATAGCTCCGAGAGGTCGTCTTCGTCGGATGATTCTTCTTCATCGGTTTCCGATTCGCTCTCTGATTCTCCACTGCTCGATTCCACAAAGACCACTTTCCTTTTTCTCTTCGGGCACAAAATCAACTTGTGCTCCGTTTCTTCGAAAACGTTGGCCCTTGTATTTTTATAATTTTTTCTCCTCTGTTGGGGTCCCTAATTTCGATAATAGACTCCTTTGCCCAGATCTTTGCACACACCGTGTGTAGCCAGGGAAGTCCTAGAAGTAAGTGGATCTCATCTGAATTCCTCTCTGAAAATGGTCGTACAAACGCTTCCACCTTCATCTAAATCCCAAGTACTCCGATCTCAAATTGGGGGTATTGGGTTAGTCTGGCTAATGTATCATCCGCCACATTCATCGTCAGGCCGTTCATTCCCCTACTCGATAGGGTCTTGACCGGTAGGCCGAACTTCTCCAGGAAGCCCACCGTCACGATCACCATGTCTGATTCTTGATCAGCCTGGGCCACACTAATTGGGAGTGTGACCTTCTCATGTTTTCCATCTTTCTTCGCTTTTACTGTCACCGGTATTCGAAAGGCTCGTTCTTGCGACACCTCTAGCGGTCCGGCCGCCTTCCCAAACAGCACCTCAGAGCTGTTGTCGTCATTCATTTCGTTGACCGTTTCCCTTCTCGTTTTCGGTAGTTCGTTTCTCATCCGTTCTTTCATTGTCAGTTCATTAACTCGAGTAGACAATTTTCTGAAGGCTTTTGACATATCAGGCGATATCTGAAATAAGTCCATCAAGGACACTTCCATCTTTATCTCCTCCGCAAGCTTCCTGTAATTGACCGGGCCTTTCCCCAGTCGCCCGACAATCTCCCGAAGTTGCCTCTCAGCTCGCCTAGTTCTTTTCGAGCCTTTTTTCTGCATTTTCGCACTACTCTCATCATCGTTCAGAAGGTTGTCAATGTCCATTGGTCTCTCCCTTTTCTTTGAGTTGCTGGTGTTGAGGTAGGACTCCAGAGTCAACCCCTCTTCACCAAATTCATCTATATCCGAATCCGATGACTTTTTCTTTTCCTTGTCATAACCGATTAAGACACTCATGCACCTGGCCGAGGTCGGTTTTCGTTCCTTGCACTCCTTGCCGTCAAACTCCTCACACGTCAAGAGTGGGATCCCGTCCTCTTCCCTTGAGCTAGACTGATGTTGTTCAACATTATGTCGCAGCTGTTGACTTGTCGTTGATATTGTCTGTCTTTCCTTATCTACTGTGTCTTTATACGAACGGCCTCGCCAGTTGCTGTTTTTTAATTCTCGATATCGAAAGCCCCCCATGTTGTCTCAGAATCCGGCGAAGTTTGATTTCAGCCCCTGGAACGTGGTTTCCTTTAAGTAGTCTTGCTCCCATGTCTCCAGCGGTCTCCCTCGGCAATCAGGTCTTCTGTGCCCTAGGTCTCCACATCGGAAGCACAAGTCGCCCATCCCTTTGTTGTAAACGACAGACCCATTGACAACCGGGTGCCTAGACAGGTGCCGTGGTGGAAGGTTCTTCGTCTCCATTGGTCTGTTTCCCTGACTTTGGTATCCCTTATGCTGCTTTGGAAATGCACCGCCTCTCTCTGGTCCCCAATTTTGTGTCGGTGGCTCCCTGACAAACCTCGAGCCCTCAGCTCCAGGCTGTGTTGTAGGCTTCACACTTTGCATCGAATCGCCTCTTCTTACTAGAGCGGTGTTTTCCGAAGGCCTGTTCTCGGGTTTTTTAACATTCGCCATGGCTGATGTTATCGATTGGCCATATTGTTGCAGGTAGTGCTCCTTGAGCATTTCAAACTCTCTCTCTTCTCTGCTATTTCGCGCTCCATCTCGCTATCCGTTTCGAGGCCCTGCCTGATATCTTCTGCAATCTTAAACGTTCCTCTGAGACTCTTGGATTGTCAGGGGTTTGGCTAGAGACATTAATCACGTGACCGCTTGACATTAGCACTGGTTGCCAGTCAGTGGGAATTAGAGGCAATTCTAGAAGGTTCTTTGCAATTCCACGGCGTTCTGGGATTGTTCTGGAGTTGAGGCAATCTAAGAGTATCCAGGGGATTCTCCATGCTTCTACGGCCTTCTACAAACTTCTGTGTATGGTTT
>JAKRRZ010000227.1:0-26902 GCA_022627015.2 Podosphaera aphanis
TCCTCCGCTGCTGTTAACTTCGAGGTCGCGTCCATGGGACAGCTGACGGGATGACTGTCTTGCATTCCAAAATCGACAAGCACTTTCTCAAGATATCCTCTCTGACTCAAAAATATTTTCCGACGCAATCTGTCACGTCGTATTTCAATACCGAGGTAAAAACTACAGGGCCCGAGATCTTACATCTGAAATTCTCTCCCAAGGGCATGTTTTGTCGATTCAATTTCTTTCTTGGATGAACCGATAATTAGAAGGTCATCAACATAAACTGCGATGAACATTGAGCTTTTAGAGGATACACTCCTGTCAGCTGTCAAAGGTTCAAAACCCAACTTTTTCAAAAATGTGGCTAGTCGTTGATACCAAACACGAGGAGACTGTTTGAGACCATAAAGTGCTCTATTTAGCTTACAAACTCGATTCTTATCCTGTAAAGCATCAAGTCTATCCGGTTGTTCGACATATATTTCTTCTTCAATTTTTCCGTACAGGAAAGCAGTTTTAACGTCCATTTGTTCACACTCGAGGTCCAAAGCGGCGGCGATAGCGAATAGGGATTTGTAGCTCATAGGTTATACAACTGAAGCGAAAGTTTCGTTGTAATTAAGCCCTTCTTCTTGTTCAAAACCACGGACTACCCACCTTGCTTTGTATCGGGAAATCTCTCCATTAGGGCCACGTTTCAGTTTAGACACACTTTCCTCTAAGCACTCTTCGATTTCCTGGATGATTAACAATCTGCCAGGTTTTGTTTTTCTGTAGGGACCTTAGCTCATCTTCCATTGCTTCTTTCCAATCGCTCCATCTTTCATCATTCTGAGCCTATTTTACAGTCTTTGGCTCAAATGGTTCGTTACCTTCAGAGGCAGTTGCGAGGAGTGTAGCTAACAGCGTAAATCTTTTGGGCAATTGTCCTTTGTTAATTCTTATGGAGACTCGTAAGTTTGCCTCTCGCTCAGTTGTAGTATCTGAAGTGTATGCCTGTTCATCATCGAGGACGGTCGTGTTTGAACGAGTCGGGTTCAATGCCATGACGTCAATGTCCTGTGATACATCGGCTGGTTCACTAACTTGTGGCTCTAATTCATTTAATTTCTCTAAAGAGGAGTGAGCCACAATCTCCCCCCCTGAAACAGGCGTATAATTCGAACAGTGACGTTTATTCGAGCCCATATTCTCGTCGGTTGTTTCTATTGAGCTTTTCGACTGACGTTCAGTCACCTGTTCAGCTATTACATCAGAGACCACGGAATTGTGCAGGCGGTTCTCACAAAATTGCACATTAGATGAGCGAATGATTTGACCCTCTGTTGTTAAGAGCTTGTAAATTGTATGTTCATCATACCCCAGAAGTCTACACTCTTTTGCTTTTTCGTGCACAAGCTTTTTCCTATTTTTTGAAGATTTAAGAGACCAACATTTGCTTCCAATTATACGCAAATGACTAAGATCGGGTCTGTCCCCATACCAGAGTTCGTATGGCGTGGTTTTACTCCCTCTTATCTCTATTGGACAGCGATTCCGTATATGGACCATTCAGCCCAACACTTCTGGCCACCATTTCATGTCGAGTGCACTATCAATTATAGTTGGCTGGAGCTTATTCATGTAAATTCGGTTGAAAAATTCTGCAATTGCATTCTGTTGGTGTTGCTCCGTCGTTGAAACTTCGGCTGTAATGCCTCTATCAACACAAAATTCACGAAACTAAGTGAGTCTTGCTTCTCCTGAGTCGTCAAAACGGATCCGGTGACAACGTCTTTCTGGGCGTTCAAATCGAGCTAAGAATCTTTTAAATTCGCTAAAAAAATCCGATTTCTGTCTTATGGGTACCGCTTCTGCCCAACGAGTATAGTCGTCAATGAATGTTACCCAATAGCGAGTTCCATTCTTTCCCATTTCATCAAAGGGTCCACAAATATCGGTGTGTACCAACTCGAGTGGATATGATCCAGGAGTTATTCGATGCTTGTGTGGGCATTCTTTCATTCGTCCTAGAACACAACTTTCACAGATATGCGAATCCTTGATTTCATGGATGCCAGTTGATATCTTTATCAGATCTTTAATGCCTTGTTCGCCGAGGTGACCAAGCCTTCTATGCCAGATATTCAACCAAGATTCTGAAAGTGAGTAAGCCGCTAGTGGTATAGTAGGAGGGGTCTTTTGAGGTTGGTCTAAGACAAATAAATTTCGATATCTTGAGGCCGTTGTCAGAAGTTCTATGATAAATATTGTATATTATTGGGCATATTAGTGTTTGTCGTCATCGTTGTCTCATAATCTGTTTCGAATGTCAATTCTAAGACCTCTCTAAAAACAGCCAGGCGCTTACTTTAGCATATGGGTTACACATATGGTTTGGATGTTGCACCATGGTCTCAGTCTAAACAGGCTGCTTGTTGGAAGGGTGGAAAGCATCTTGGAGAAGGATATATGTATGATAGAGAACGATACGGGAAGGAATATACTGTTTTTCTCAGAGATCATCTAAACTTATGTCTATTTTTATAACTGTACAGGACAGTCTTTCATCTTCCTGATAGCCGTGAAGATTAATTTAGGGCAAATTATTTGAGCAGAGCCATTGCGTCGGAAAACGACGTCACCCCCTTTATCTTGGATAGACGCTACTGCAAGGAGGTTGACTCCGGCAGTTGGAATGAAAAGTACATCAGTTAGGGTCAGCCAGGCTGTCTTGCCTTTCACCACGCATTCTAATTTAACAGTCCCTCGGCCTTCGGCAAAATGTTTAACGTTTCTGGGACCTACGATTGCTTGACCTGGAGCAGGATTTATATGAACAAAATCCTCTTTGCGACAGCAAACGTGTTCCTCAGCACCAGAGTCTAGAATCCAAACATCTGATAGAGGGCTTTTTTCTTTATGGTTAGTGATTGCCATCATTATTTGGTGGAGCTGTTCTTGATCATCCCGAGTTATTTTTCGTTTCTTGGAGGGTTTACTTCTCAGTTCGGGATGCAGTTTCCAGCAGCTTTGAGAAGTATGGTAAAGTCGTTTACAATGGCTGCAATAATCAGGAGGATTTTTATTGGAGTTTTTATCGGTTGACATAAAGACTCTCGCAACCTCATCTTGTGTGACCCGCGTTTCCATTAGTCTTTCTTCCCGCTCTGCAAGCATAACTGCAAAATCGAATGAATGCGCCGAGTTTTCTGCTTCATCAATCAGTGTGTATTGTTGAAATATATTGGATATGAATTGTCGGAAATTGTCGGTCAATCCCATAAGAAATTTACACACAAAAGCTGGCTCGGAGATAGTGCATGTTAAGCTCAGCTCAAGAAGTTCTGATCGTACTTGTCGTAATTGCGTTGCAACATCAACAATAGAGGCACATTTGTTTAGCGAGAGGGAGTCGTATTTTTGTTGGAGGTTTATAAAGACAGCACTACCCTTAGGTTTATAATTTTTTTCGATTTCTTCCATAAGACTAGCAACTGTTGTAGCATTCTTTGTTATCTGACGGATATTATAGCCAAGTTTGTGTCTAACGGATGCCATGGCTTGTTCTTGGTGATCTTGCCATGCTTCTGTTTTGAGGATAAACGCTTCATCCGACAAGGCCAGCTTGAGTGGAAGATTTCTCTCCCGAGTAAGAAGAGATCCCAAACGGTTGATGGATGGATAATCTCTAATATCATTGTTTCATCGTTGCCAGCCGCTTGTGGATTCCAAAATCGGGATTGCAGACAATACTGAGGAGGATTGACCCTTGTTTTCGGACATTTTGTTTATTGAATTTGAACAGATAAGTTTGAAAAGACTTGTGAACTGAATAGATTAGATCGAAGAGGTATGTGAATTGAGTAGAGTTAACAGATGATGTATAATGGTTGACTATCGTTATAACTGGTATCTGAATCTCTGGCCGTTGACTTGGCAACGATATTCAGCTCTGCCCTATGAGTGGGTTGTAAGCAGATCGGATGCAGGATCCTTAGAGTTTGTCGCATTTGATTTGATTTCATTGTCCTGATTTGGCGCCTTTAATGGCCCACGCAGGTGTCTATCAAACTCTTTAATTTACATAGGAGGAAGCCTTTCGGTGAAAACCCCCTTATCTACCTGGTAGAATTCTTTATTATTGTGTTTTCCTTCAGGAAGTGCGATCACGCTGTTTTGCCCAGTGTGGACTTCCCTCATTTCAATTGCCTCCTCTTCCCTCTCTCTAGCACCAGTCTCTCCACTTCCCCAGCCAACCGGAACTGTTCTAGCCACTTCTGGTCTAAAATCCACTGCGTTAGCCTTCTTAAATCTTCTGGGTCGTTCATCATCGCTTCAAATGACCGGTTCTTGGCTTTCCTCCACACCTCAGCCCTACCCTTAGCCCTCAGTGGGCAGGCCATTACCGCATGCTTGACATTTTCCGAAGGGTGTCCACACGGGCATCTAGGGTTGTCTACTCCAGGTACTTTTCTTCGATGAAGATAAGAGTTGAGCCCGATATGCTCACTTCTTATCTGCATTGCAATGCTACTTTGGGCCCTTTTAAGGTTTCGATGTAGGTTTGATGGAGTTCCCCTAAGGCTCATCCTTTGTCTGCCTGAGTTCTTGTCTACAAAGAAGTTTGTCGCATTGTTTAATAAAATCTTATTTATAGTCGGGTTTTAGGATAATATATGTGACGCTTAACGCAGTGGAAGCAGTCGTTTGACCGCCGAAAAGTAAAATAGCCGTGTGACTGCCCAAAAGTAGCCGTTTGACCGCCCAAATTTAAAACAGCCGTGTGACTGCGCCAAAGTAGCCGTTAGACTACCTAAAACGATCGTTTGACCATTTGGTTTAATGGGAAACTAGAACAACATATTTCAGCAAATTTATAAAACCAAAAGGAACTCATAATTGTCAGGGTGTTGCGCCATCACTTAGCTTATAATCTATCAATAGTATCCCATATGCGCCCGGTCTCATAACCTGATAAAATTAGGTGATGAAGGTTTGTTTGTTCTCTCGATTTTTCCTTATCCTTCTAGCTGGGCTATTCGTACTCTCTTGTACTTTCTACATGTTGTCTTTCTGACAAGGATCTTCTCCGAACCTCTTCCCTACTAGTACATGGATACAGCTATTTTAACAAGGAGACACTCAAATTTGGGAGAGGTAATATAATTATTTGGGGCTGTATGTCTTGGTTTGGCGTCGGAGAGATGGATCGTATTGTCGGCAGGATGAACTCTGAGCAATTCTTGGGAATTCTGGAGAGTTGTTTGGTGCCAACATTGGGCCAAGTCGCAAACCAGCTCCCTTCGGTTACCAGGACAGACATCATATTTCAACAGGACAACGACCCAAAGCACACCTCCAGGATGACGAAAGAATGGCTAGCTTCAAGGGGTATAATGAATATGGTTTGGCCATCTCAGTCACCAGATTTAAACCCAATAGAGCATCTCTGGGTTCTGAAAAAACGTCGACTAGGCGGCTACCAGGAGGCGCCAAAAGGGGTGCATGAACTGTGGACAAGAGCCCAAGAAATTTGGCATAGACTTGATGGGGAGCCATGCCAAACATTAATTAAGAGTATGCCGTCTGGGATCGCTGCTGGGTCGGATGGTGCAGTGGTACACCATCCTTGCCGTTCTCCCAAGTAGACTCTGGGCAGCTTGGACACATGCCCCACTCGAGACAGGAGAAAGCTGGTTCGAATCCAGTAAGACCCTCACACCACATATCTCGCCTGGTCATGTATGTCACGATGTTGAAGGCACACAGGACAGCCGTGGGTGGCTGATATGCGTTCCTACGGCAGACATATACGGTTGAGGGTAGAAAGGGCTGTAAGGTACCTGACTTCGAGTTATGTCTTCAAATGATGTTCGGCGTGAGTGCCCCCTATGTCATGTTGAAACATCGCTCCATGTACCGCACCAGGGTCATTCGTGTCATAGCCTGAAGGCTGCAAACACAAGAATGATGAAAAAAAAAAAAGATGCGATCAAAAGTGCCCAAAGAATTGGTGATGCCAAGACTCAAACGAAATGTACAATCTTCATATTTTTCACATAAAAAAAATTGCCACTTGTAGAGAAATAAGTAATGATTCAGAGTAAAGTAGAATTATAAATTTTAGAGACCACGTTGTGAAGTTATCATCAAGAGTATCAGAATTTGTGATTTGGCTGGACAATTTTGAACGCTACTTGTTAAGAATATTGTCAGGGGCATGTCAATAAAGGGACTTGATGATGGGCGATTTATGTCTTCAAATGATATTCGGTGTGAGTGCCCCCTATGTCATGTTGAAACATCGCTCCATGTACCGCACCAGGGTCATTCGCGTCATAGCCTGAAGGCTGCATGAGGATCCTTGGACTAGGTGTGTCGGGAGCGAAGTTATGTTTAAATTGTTCATCGTGTATAACTCAGAATAAACCCTAAACACTACTAGTACATGTATTACTAATTTCGTTGTGTATGATTACTTTTGTCGGAATTTGGAAAAGGGGCTTAGGGAGTAAAGGGTATGTATTTAAGTATAAGCTACCTGGAAGTTTGGGAAAAAAAAGGTTACAGAACGTCTAAAGATTTGGCTATATACAAGATATAGTCTGAATCCCAAGACACCCTGTAGCCAACGTGATATCATAACCTTACCGTCGACCGTAGAACCTCATGCATACACAAGAATGATAAAAAAAAAATAAAAAGATGGGCGATCGGTAATGTCTTCAAGGGTAATACTTTGATTAGATAATACTTCCAAGCAATCCCTGCATGTATATAAGCACACGTAGAGAGTGAAGGAATGTGAGTGAGTGAGTTATTGTATTTTATCAGACAAATATACGCTCGCACATCCGCTGCTATCAGCCTTTACAGTTATTTCTTTAGAGGCTCATCACCTTACTGGGGATACTTTTTAATACTACTGTATATTAGGGCACACACCTAAGTTTATTTGTCATCCATCCATCTACATACACGTACACATATATCGAAATATGTCTACCCTTCCTGACCTCACTATTCTGACACGAAGCAGTAAAAAGTACCATCACGTGTCGCAACCTGGTCATCGACCAAACAGCGATCATTCTCGTTGGGTATTTCAGAACTACCTCACAGTTGCAAGCATACATGCCCAAAGAGAAATTGTTTACGATGTTATTGATTATAAATGCGAACAAGACGTAGATTAATCTTATTTGGATTTCCTATTTATGTACAGGTGTGTGAAAGAATGCTTGAATGGCCCACAGGTCTTTGACAATGTGTGTTGGCTATTGATATAAAGAATTTCTTCCACCAAAGTTTGTTTGCTAACATTTTGGAAGCAAAAGTGCTGACACAGAAATTTTTGTTCCCGAGGGCATTCTGTTATTTGCAAATATCAATTACTTCCAACATCTTGGCCTTGGTTTTGTGCAATATTTATTGCGTCTAATTGATCAATGTTTTCGGCAACAAAGTATGCGTCTTTAGAATTTTCCTCAATCTTAGTCTCATCGGAATCAAATTCACCAGCAGAATCTTCGTCATTATCTTCAAGAAAGATATAAAGGGAAGCCTGATCTTCCAGGCGTAGAACAAGCTGTCTATCGACCTAGGGTGGCACTTTTCACTGGCGCCGAAGACGACCAAAAAACTTGATGGGTGTTCTCTAGATCTTCGAAGCAGTTCACGGTATGTTTGCAAAGGAGGAATCGGCTCAGAAGAAGCGATTCACATCCAAACTTTCAATTAACAGCATTTATGTAGTAACTTTGGAAACTTTGTGGTTCTGTCTCTTGATCTTGTCATTGTTTGTCGCTACTGCTTCTCGGACTTATCGCGCCAGCGAGAACCTCCCTTACTAAAAGTAACAGTTTTAGTGGCTCTGGTTCGATCAAGTTCTAGCAGAATCGGTCGAGACGTTAAGCCACAGATTACAAAGCCAATCCTTGATCGATTTGACCGATACAAGTAGTTGTGCTTGATTTAATGCCAATAAGACTTTACAATTATTGTCGTCTTCAACACAGAAATTTCCACTGGTTTGTATGGTCAAGCCTATAATTTCTACTGCCCAGGCTTGTACTAATAATTGTGTAAATGACCAGAGCCTGAAGTAATTGCGAGCTAGGCACCGGACATATAACTCAGTGGCACACCCTCTGTGTGGCCCGGAATTAATCTGTGAAGAGTAAAATATTGACTGAATATATCACGTACCAGATGTTTTTCGTCAGCACTTGAATCCTCAAGTCGAATTTTGCTTCTGGATTCTGAACAGAACTTTTCTAGTTTTACAGTTGCCTGAAAATGCCAAACCTGTCATATTTTAACATGATTCAGTCCTTTTTAGACTAAATCAAAGGTGTAGGAAGCCATACCTGTGTTCCCAATCGAAGAGTATAATTACTGCGTAAGTGGTGTTGACTCTGTAATCAGATACAATTGAACCTGTCTAAATGCAACGCCTCAGTAGTCCAGAATTTTAGCCCCTGCAGGGCTACCAGATTATTGATTTTTAGTACGTCTGTAGCCCTGTAAGTGCAAAAATATTGGATTACCAAGGCTTTGTATTTAGACAGGTCTAACTGTATTGTAGGGTCTAACGAGTAGCGGGTATCCTAAAAAAGTTAGGCGCAATTGTTTCGGCTAATTTATAAACGTAATGGCACTTTCTATTGCTGAGTTACGGTTCAATCAGACCCACTCTCAAGTTACGTTTTGATTCCTTAGTCATCAAACTATGAAAGGGGTCTCCAACACATGTACGCTCTCTCGTAAATCTAGAGCTTCATAGCTCGCTGATTAATCGAGTTATACCTTCTTTATGCTCCATGTCCCTCAGTCTCCTAGAATCAGGTCATCCTGTGTGAACGCATTGAGTGGTCACCCGACAAGTGTCTCCATCATTTTGGCGGTAGGTATAAGGGACATTTACTACATCGGCACCAATTGTAATTGTGGAATTTGTACGACCATCCATTCTCTCTAAAGTTTAAAGTACTTATCGTTAAATTTTATAATTAAGCAAGCTATGAGTAGCTAAGAGATATTTTGGTAGTAGGCCTACATGGTAAATTATACGCAGGATGCTGATGAAAGTTAGCAAGTAATTAATTACCCCTACCCCATCATCCGAGAATCTTTGATAATAAACTAAGCCTAAAGTAGCCTAGTATTATGTTAGCGATTCCCACAACATGGAATTTACAACTTGATTGAACCTGAGCTTCATACCGTATCGTCGTCAACGCCAACGGACAGCGTCTCTACAATTGTCTACTAACCCAAGTTAAAGGATAACATATAGCTGGCAAGATGCGTACCTACGAAGACACGTTCTCCGGTCAGAAGATCTACCCTGGAAAGGTATGACAAGCCAAAGCCCATTGCTAGAATCAAAAATGAAAAACAGACGTGTATTATCGGCCATTTTAAGAAAAATGCTGATTATAAATTTTACAGGGCAAGATTTACGTTCGTGGCGACAGCAAGATCTTCCGTTTCCAGAACGGCAAGACCGAATCTCTATTCCTGCAGCGCAAAAATCCTCGTCGCATTTCTTGGACAATTCTGTTCAGAAGACAACACAAAAAGGGTATTTCTGAGGTAATACTTTCATCTATTTATGCGAACTTTAACTTCAGTCAAGGATAGTCCGAAAGCATTAGAATGTGGCTAATTCGCCGTTTTCACAGGAAGTCGCCAAAAAACGATCTCGCCGCACAGTTAAGTCACAGCGTGCTATTGTGGGTGCTTCGTTGGATGTCATCAAAGAGAGACGAAGTCAGAGACCTGAGGTTCGATCAGCTGCACGCGCAGCAGCAATTAAGGAAGGAAAAGAAAAGCGTGCGGCAGCCGCCAGTGCGAAGAAGGCAGAAAAAGCTAAGACAGCGAGTGCTGCTGCAAAGGGACAAACTTCTAGATTGCAAAGTAAACAGGGTGCAAAGGGCGCACCAAAAAAGGTTCAGGCTACCAGCCGTTAAAATAATAGCTTCGGATTCTTTAATTGTTTACTTTGCATAACATCTTCATTGCTTGCCTAAGGTGTACCAGGCGTTTATCATGAACAATCTTAACATACAGGAAATGACTCTTTCACCTCCTCCCACCGACTCTTTTTGCTCCATCGATCAAACTCGAAATAATAAGCTATCGAACGAAACGAAACCAAACTAACCAGATAATTCTATTTGCCGCCTAATCGTTTTCTTTTTTTGATGAGCCACTGGTATAAGTCACAACAGAGCCATAGTTATCAAGTTTGGTTTTCAACTGCAAGATGAGTCTTGAATTTTGTGACTCAGCGAAGCCCAGCGATTACTTTCTCTCCTCTTGTTTAATTTCAATATTCGAATACTAGAGGCTGCTGAAATTGGTGCCGTTCAAGATGAACCAATTCCTTGATTTCTGGATCATGTGATTCTTCCAGTAAACTTGATTTGATAATTACGATATACTTAGTACCTCTCATCACACAACCTCACAATCAAGACTTCACATAGCTACACACCCACACGTCATGTTAAATCTTCCCCGCCCCCCTCCTCCCTCCCTACCTGCCTCTACTGCCAACAGTGGAGAGGGGTCGCTGACAGAATTGCTACTGTCAACTACCTCCGCCGCCAACACCAGGACTCAGGAGGCTAAACTCCTGTTCCAAAACATTGCTTGCGTTCTAAACAACGCCGTCATTGATTATGAAAATCTACCCCAGTACCTTTAAAGGCCCTTCTATAGCTTCGTTGCTGATCTGAACTCAGTAGCACGCAAACACTTTAACATGTTAGAGGCTCTCCTCGACCTGTAATCCCTTATTCAACTGGTGGGCTTCCACAGTCCCATATGGTACCTACAGAAGTGCAAAGGAGCCTTCCACGGCCTCAAGTTGCTCTCCCGAGAATGCAACAGGTAACAAATCCTGGAATCGCCAAGCGCTCTTTATCTTATGCCAATATTGTCTCTACTCCGCCCCCTAGACCCTTCGCCCAGTAGTCTAAGAGACTGACTAACCCCGATTATATTAAAACCAGAGCAAAAACTAGAGAAATACCGGAAGATATTCGTCTTTTCGTTCGAGTCTCTGCAGGTCATCCCGCCCTCCAAATGTCTCCTTATGCGGTCATGCTGCAAATCAACAATTATTTGAAAGAAAAGCTCGAGCGAGAAGTTCAGTCAATCAAAACGGGCTTTGTAATCTGCCCAATCTCATCAACTGCCCAAGAGACTTTATCTGCTCGAATGGGAGAAATAGAAACTTTCTTATCCACCCAAGGCCAATGCAGGGTAGAAAAGCCGACATCGCACACTGCCTACAGGCTCTCTGGTTTTCCTCGCTCGTACCAAAGCTTCGATGGGATCTCAATGACGACAACAGAGATAACTTCTGAGGTCATATCTGACGCCCTCCATCCCACAAACATTGCCCCTTTGAATGTTCTCGAGTTTCGGGGACAATACGACTCTGAGTACTCTCCCACTAAAAGCCGGGTCGTACTATATCCCAAAGGCCCAAATCTATCCAAAATCCTACCACTATTTGGCGTTCGGGTCCCGGTTAAAATTCTCCCACAAAGACTAAATTCCCCGCAATGCGGTAGGTGCTATGGTTGGCACAATGAGAGATCGTGTGCTAGACTCCCTCGCTGTAGACTTTGCGGGTCCAATCAACACGTCGAGAGCGGACATACCTCCTGCGACTCCACCAGGGATCACCTATACCCTCCTAAGTGTGCTAATTATCATGGCACTCATCCAACCGACTCATTAGAATGCCTAATCCGGCCTAGAAAAGACAAAAACTTACCAGCTGAAGCTCAGATGGCAGAAATTAGACAGGCAGCAGCAGTCGCTAGACTTCGATTGAAAGCCGTGCACTATGGAGTGATGGGAGGGCAAGTCATAGATATTGTTCCAGAAAACAGCAACCCAGTCCAAGTTCCACAAACCCCTCCGTCCGTTCGAAGACTTTTTACTGAGTCTCCCTCATTGTCTAGAGGAAAGTTTGCAGCTCTGGATCTAGACATGCAAGTAGATAATGTTGAGGATACGGATGAATATTAAGCCCTCTTCATCAAAGATATTTTCAGTTAATGTTGGAAGATGCTCCGCCACTCACCAAATCGCTCTCGAAACAGCATTCGAAAACTGTATAGATATCTTACTAATTCAAGAACCGTATATTTCAAAAGATATAACTCGTAAACTAACTTACTAACACCCATCTTTTCAATGCTACTCACCTATAGATGATTGGTCCATCCAACCTCGTGTACTCACCTAAACCAACAAAAACAAAGGCCTATTGTTCGTCCAAGATGCTCCTATCTCTAATCTAGAAGAAGGTAAAGGAGACCTTCTACCCCTAACAATTAAGCTCCCCGGGAATATTGATGTCAAAGTTCTAAATATTTACAATGCCCCTCCTGAAGCTATTGAACTAGGCGCTGGAGCCTCTTTCCTTTACTCACTCGCTGAAATAAACTTCCTAAGATCATTCTAGCCGGAATTTCAACCTCCATCACCCCAGCTGGAACTCACCATATCATAGCTCGCCTTCAACACAGGTAGAAGATCTAGTTCGCTGTAATGAGCCGAGAAACTACTCCCTGGCATCCGAAATTGACGTTCCAACTTATAACCGTGGGAATATTCTTGATCTTTATTTTTCTTCAAGTCTTCTACTCTCAGAGGGCATTTCAGCCTCAGTACAACATGATTATGATGTGGGATCAGACTACTTCCCTCTGCTTATCAAAATTGCCTGCCAAACACGAGGAAAACTTCCAACACCAAAGTTGAGGGTTGCAATCATCCATGAAGAGACATTCTTTTCTCTACTACACACTCATTTAGCTCTAATACTTCCTCTTAAAGATAAATCTTGTGCAAGCCTCGATTTTATAGTGGGGAAAATTATTCAAATCTTATATAGCTGCTTTTCTGGATTAGCAAAAAGATCCCTCCCCCACAACAGGGGACAACCATGGTGGAATCAGGATTTTAAAGCAGCCAAGAAGAAGTACCGTGACCTTTCTCTAACTGGTAATGTGTCAGGATTGCCTTTCTTGTATAATATAGATATGGAGCTAACCGGGTCATAGTGTTCTATGATTCTGGTCTAGCCTTTTGGTCGAGTGGTAATACATCTATCTCTTGTATTATGTAGGACGGCCCCCCTTAGCCTGTCAACCACTCTGTCCACCCCCCCGCTGCCTACATGCTACTCTGACATAATGCAACATTTGAAGACAAAAAAGCCTTTCGTAAAGTCATTAAAAGGGCGAAAATTGCTTTCTACATAAAAATCATGGATGAAGCTGCAAACGTGAAAGACGTCTTTAGTATAGCAAAATAGCATACATCAGGAAGGCAATTTTCCCCCCTTCTCTAAAAGATCCAAAAGATCCAGTTGGCACACTGGCACACTGGCACAGTCGCCCGAAAGCAAGGGCGATCTTCTAGCGAGGCGCCTGTTGTCTAATCAATCAGAGGTTGGAGATATTCCACTATCAAGTCCGGCGGTTGTAAGCATTTCTCTTCCTTTCCCCAAGATCACTTCAGAAGAAATCTCAAGATCTATCTTAAGAGCTGACAATACCATACCTGCCAAGGACCAAATTCCCACTGCTGTTTTAAGACTGACCTGGCCACAAATGGTAGACTTAGTAAAGTATTTGTTTCAAGCATGCTTAGATACTGGATATCACCCAAAATGCTTTCACACGGCAATCCCAGCAATAATCGAGAATTAAGAATTGATGGAAACTATTCAGATTCACTTTCCGAAATCTACACGCGGTTTGACAAGCTTCAAAGTCGGTACAATATGTGAAGTAAAGAGATGTCAACTGATCTGTGATGGCTCGGTATACGAGGGAAGGTTCGTTGTCACTCTAAAACATGTTTCAACATGTTTCAATACATAAACTCCGGGTCGGATGGTGTAGTGCTATACCGTCCAGGCCGGTCTTCCAAGTAGGGTTTGAGTAGCCTGAAAATCTACTCCACTCGAGACAGAAGATCGCTGGTTCGACTCCAGCAGACCTTACCTTACTGAGGGAAGCTACGATGATAATGGTGGCATGTCTGGATAACTCAAGGTTTTTTGAGAGGTTTCCCTTGAGTGAGTTTCACGGATGGTAAAGTTCGGTAGGGGTGAAGAAAAGCCCGCCTGCCACAACCGTGGTGATTCTTGCAAATGATATCCGAGGCATGATGTTCATCACGACTATATTATCATTGTATCTGACTGAAGTCGACACCTGCGTGGGCCATGAGGCGCCAAATCAGGATAAAAGACAAAATAAAAATACATAAACTCCAACAACTCGCTTAAAACACGTACATAGGTTTCGTCTATAGATTAGATGTTACACTCAGCTTCTAAATGAGTATTGTCTCAAACTGAACAGGCTGTTAGCTGAAACTGCGAGAAGAATATTGGAGAAGAATATATGTATTTTAAATGGCTAGATTAAAGGAATATACTGATTTATCTCCCATCATCTGAACCTATGTCATTATTTGCAACTGTACAGGACAGCCTAAATTTTTCCCTGATAAGAAATCTCTGAAATACGAATGAATACGGCATTGCCTTTGGAGTTTGCCAGCTCAGTGGTCCTTGATAGCTTGGAAAGGCGTGCCTATGTTAAGTCTCCCCAGTTGCGAGAATTGGTGCAAATTATCGAGACAATCAGTGTTTTAGGCGAATCCATCTGTATCAGAATATAATAAAAGTATGGAGTGAGTTAGAGTGTATTATCGATAATATCATTATGTGATGTGAAGGTAAAGATGGTAATTACAAGAATGGTAGTTGTGTGCGTGGGACTATACGCCAGATGACTCATCAATTCCTGACATCCCCCTATTGAGTTATCCATCTTGGTGAATTCTGTTCCTCAACCTCCGTAACAACATTACAAGACCTAACCCCGTAACAACATTACAAGACCTAACCCGGACCTTCTTAACTCGCAAGACGGCAAGCGTAGCCGCAGAGCCTATATCTCCTGGAAATTTGTGATTCCATGCAGTTCAGCTCAGCAAAATTGTATGCCTTGATGCAAGAGTGTCCCGGGTATGGCATCCTGAATCAAGTCTCCAAACTGTTAAAGCATCCCAAATGCATAAGATTATTTCTGTTGGGCGATCTGCCGTCCCGGCGATAGTCGACAATTTGTTCAGCGATCGTGTCAACCTTTTCTTCATCCACTAGAATCATGTCGTTCTAAAAGTGACAGAAGTCCAGAGCGTCCGAATCAATGGTAGCCGGCCAATTTCATGTAGTACGCGACACCGACTGGATAAAAAAATAACGCCTCCAAAAATCTGAACAGCAATCACACAAAAACTAATAATTAATTCAACTTAAATTCAGTCAAATAAATTGAAATAGTTAAAGTATGAAAAATTAAGTGCTGCATCATCGGACAAAAATTAAATTAATTGGAGAGAGAAAGAAACTACATAAACTTCCTCAGGAATACAATACATGTAGTGGTCCACTCATACTGTTACTCGCATGACAACCAGCCATTGAAAGAAAGAAAAAACAAGCTAAAAAGCTCAGACTTGAAGCTGAAAATGCTGTTATTAAAGCCCAAAGCTAGAAGTTTCCAACCAGCTTAAAAGGCCATGTGCCGTCCGTATCTCACTAATATCGCCACAAGAATTGAGAGAATGAACGCATGAAGCCGGAGCAGCCATAATCAACTGACTACCTTCAAATCCAGGCGCTACGTCAGAAACTTTACACGGCAGTCAAAAGATAGTTCAAGGAAGAATATCGAAAATCAATCGCAGAGATGAAGATAAAAACTCGGAGGATAAGGGCTATTGGACCACATCTTGATGACATGCAACTTCCTTGGAAGAGTTACTTACATTTTGATAATCTTTTTTGAGCTCACAGATATTGCATAGGTTACCAGTGGTCTAGATCACGTCGTACTGTTCACAACAGCTCGCCACAACGGTTGCTACAATGAGTCCAAATGGTTTAATTACGATGTTGATTCTTCTGATGATAACGGAGATGACCTTCATTTTTATAAAAATATTATGCTTTGTGTATTCAGAGAGGTGGCATTGTTTTGAGTAATGACAACTATGACTTCCATTCAGTTAATTTTATGCCGAGTCCATTTAATGTTATAAAAAAGTTGGAGGGATCTAGAATAAATATTTCATAGTCCTAGATATTTTTTTTTGACTGAATTTAAGTTGAATTAATTATTAGTTTTGGTGTGATTACTGTTAAGATTTTTGGAGGCGATTTTTTTTAATCAAGTCGGTGTCCTTTTCAAGTCGGTGTCGCGCACTAATCGGCGGGTATCGTCTACCCCCCTCCTGGTGTGTGTGTGTGTGTGTGTACTGTTTATCGTCTGATATGGGCCAGACCAGGCCACCATCCCGTTGGGATATAGGACGTATGAAGGATATCTAGAATACATGATCCTCCAAGCTACAGCAGTGCCCATCCGGTGCCTGACTTTTCCCAATACATGTACCTACGTTTGAGCCAGCTAGTTACATCGGGTCGAATGGGTAGGAACGTATTCACTATGACCTGAAGGCCATAGGCCGAGGGAAAACCTAAAGGGAAACCCAGTGGGAAAAACCTCAGTAGGAAAACCTCAGCCATTCCTCCCGTACTCATTTTCGACGAGCAGCCGCAGTCATCTAAAATAAGCCATGTAGGAGTCAAACCTACCGCTCCTAGAAAGCCCAACCAGCACTTGACCACTTATGCCAACAGCCTATTATAAGTGATGTTGCCACCACTTAGATGATTATGAGTAGTAGAGCCCTTCACCCTACCTCTCTGGGACAATCGGGGGAGTTCTTCGTAGAAAAGGTGCTGGGGATGGTGATAATGAGACGAAGTCGACCGAAACCCGCGTGAATGAATGGGGATCCTGAAGGGAGAGACTGCGACTCTTCTTGGCTATCCCAGATATGCGAACGTACTGGGCATTTACAGCCGGCACCGCGTGATGGTGAAGAATTCGGTGTCGCCATCTCAGGCTTCAAATAGAAATAGAACGATATTCAGGGATTAGACCCATGTCACGTGATATTGCCAATTAGCAATGTGCGCGCGAATCCAAGGCGGTGCGATGCCGCGCATATGGAAAGGGACCGAGCAATACCTAAACACTCTCAAGCGACATCATGGAGGGGACGGCGCCGGAAGTCAGCTTCGACGCGTATGCACGCCTCAAGCAAGAAGCAGGCGAGGAATGGTCGCCAATCTGTCTCTACCAGTGCACCTTTCCCCCCGACATCTTTGCCGGTGTGATGCGGAATCTGATCCGCAATCCGAATCTGAACTCGAACCACCTCTTCCGCGCCGACGTCCAGCTCGATCAGGCGTTCGGGGCCGAGACGGCGATGGCGGGTCGGGTCGTGACGTTTCACGACTTTGTTCCGACGCAGGTCACGGTGTGCACGCTGATTCCGCGAAACTCCCTCGTGGATGCGCCGTTGGATCAGACGTGTGTGTTTTATGACAAACGGCCACGCGCGTGCACCGACGAGGTGGTGTCCTTGGTGACCTACCTCCCACACTTCGCGGCCGCGGCTGATGCGCCTTTCTACTACCCCGCTGTGGCAGGCATCGCATTCTTGCACCAGTATTCCCCTGCTGCTCAGGCTGGCAAAATCTCACTCTACTATTCGTTCTTCACGGCGGCGCCACGATCTTTAAAACTCGAACGTGTCGCTCAGCATCTTCTCGGAGTCGTGTATAAACACGGACAAGGCACGCTGAACGGATATGTGAAAAGAGTCAATCATGATGTTATCCTTCCTCAAGCCAAAGTCCAAAACACTTACTCACGGCTGAAGGCTAAATACGCACGAAAATTGATTCAGGAATGGGCTGAATCTACAGATCCCGTGAAGCACGTCTTTGAAGATTTAGGCATTGCGGCCTTCTTGATGGAATTATGGGGTGAACTTTATCCTGCGAAAGAGTTTCCTGGATTTGTCGACATCGGTTGTGGCAATGGTTTACTCGTGCACATTCTGAACGAAGAGGGGTATTCGGGGTGGGGGTTTGATGCAAGGAAACGGAAGTCCTGGCCACAATACAGCAAATCTGACGGTGAAAACTTGAAGGAATTAGTTTTAGTTCCTTCGATCATCAACTTGGAATATGAATCCCAACTACAATCTACCATCCCATCAAAAGAAACAATCTCATCACGCGATACCAATGTAGAACCTTTGGAATACATCCAAGAAATTCGCGGCGCTAGCCCACGTAATACGAATACCCACGTCCACGATGGTCTCTTTCCGAACAGTCCCTTTATCATATCCAACCACGCCGATGAACTCACACCTTGGACGCCTCTCCTCGCCACGCTATCAAGATCTCATTTCATGATGATTCCATGCTGTAGTCACGATTTCAGCGGCAGCCGTTTTCGGGCACCCTCGGTACAACAAAAGGCTGCTCCCCGCTCTGCCTATGCCTCGCTAGTTGCGTGGGTCTCTCAAATTTCCCATGACTGCGGGTGGAAGGTTGAAAAAGAGATGCTCCGGATTCCCAGTACCCGAAACACCGCTCTGATTGGGCGTGCTCGCACACAACCGTACGAAGATATCCATCTGGGAAAAATCCTGGCCGCGTATGGTGGTGCAACAGGTTGGGAGGATAACGTCACCAAGCTCACACGCGGTCTAGCACGCAATCACTAACTCCCCCTTCTTTGCTTCTCTACCTGCTAAATCTCCACAATCGCTCGTTGAGTGCTTGAGCAGCGCTCATGCTCCAGGTCGGCCGCAAAAAACGTTAGCATGTGAGAGTCCGAAGAGATCCGTACCATGAGATCAGCCATCAAAGCCTCACCGCAGAGCGTAAATAGCATCTGATTTTACCATCTAGTGCGCGTAGGAGGCGTGCAACCATATCTTGCCACCGTGATCCACGCATCGATACCTCTCGCGAGACGTAGAGTTGTGCCATCGAATTCCTGCGTCCCCCACCAACGTGCGCATTGTAATCTCATCGATGAGTCCAATTCTCGGTCGGATCATGGATCCGCTTGACAATTACTGGGAGCGAATGCCGCTCGTGAACCTTCACGCGCACTCTCAATCCTGCAGGCCGTTGGGACTTGCTCCTTCGCGACCGATCCGGTATCGCACGTTCTCCCAACGCGCATACACCAAGGGCTGCCGTTTCACCGCGCATGCATCGAGGGTAAGTCGGCGAAAGCCAACTAGTTACCCGCCACATCCACCACATCTACTCGCCACCTCGTGTCCGACAACAAGGTTTCTAACCAAGCTCTGGTGATAGCGACGCGGGCATGGGCTCCCCCACGCCCATCAAATCGAGGACGCAGAATCGCAGCGGTGTCAAGAGACCAGGCCTGAGACTTACTAACCTCGAAGGAAAGTTATTGGAGCGACGACCCTCGATGACCGTCGCAAAGCCTCGAGTACGTAATCGTGGGGTGTCCCTGTTGACACAGGACAAGGTGAAGATTCCATGAAACACCAGATAGGGTCTCGTGAGGCCTTGTTCACAAGATAATAGAACCATCAAAGTGGAGGATAGATGCGGCGCACTGGACGTTTTTAGAGGGAGAAACGTGAAAAGAGGACATCAGCACTGGGGAAAATAGTGAGAGGGCGTTTCCCGGGCAAAATACGTGATAACCTCAGGGTATCACTCGGGAGAAGGTAGATGAGGAGGTAGTTACCTCCTATGTATATATAAATACGAAATTTTGGAAGATATTGAATCAGCTCGGAGAAGGCTGAATTGGATGAGATGAAGTCGATATCAACGTCCGAAGTTTGAAACTACTAAATTCAATCACGGAAGAGTGTAAGATTGATGTCCACGAGCTTGCGAGTCAAAGCCTCATCGAGGATTTACATGAAGGCATTTCCACAATGGCAAAGTCATACGGTATGTCTAGAAGCCATCCTCCGAAGCTCACAGGGAATGCAGGAGTCACATCGACATCGTCAGTAATTGTCCTCTGCCGGAGGGTATTCCTGGCGAATGAATCACAGTTTTCACAAGGGTGCCAAAATGTTCACCTGCAAGGACCGAACAAACACCGATCTAGTCGGTCGGCACAGATCACATCTCACGCTGGTGTCGAGAGCATCCACAGGTGTCGTGCGACGTCAGGTGCCCCACACGAAAATCCGACTGCCATGAGTGAGTGCGCTAGGCGTCGGGCTCAATGTCTTGACTGAAGATAGCTCTCCCGTATCAAAAACGTGTCGTGGCGAGATCATCTACTGAATGGACGCGACTCGTGATGTTCAGATGTCAGAGCTTGTGCCTGGGCCTGGATCGACGCGGAAGACCATCGGAAGCGCGTAGTTTCGTCGGATAGTTAATGGAGGGGTAACAACCTATCGATAGATTTAAAGAGCTCAATGAGAGTGAGGGTGTCAAGCAACAAGCTGACTAGGACTGAAAGAACTTGGTATCGAAATTGCGTTCATTCTGGGGCAGCTAAAAGAAGTGTCTTTGGTCATATCTCATAATTTTAAATCTGCAGTTGTTCAATACTACTAATCTGCATCCAAACTCTGCGTCTTCTGCCCACCCCCAAGCTGTCTGATAACGTCATGAACAACCTTCACTGAGAAAACTCAGACCGTGTTGTGGATGGAAGCTCTCAACCTTAAATCTTCCGCCACGACTAAAGATCTGGATCTTGCCGCAACTTAGACGGCCTTGAGACTTGAGATGAGGCATCTTAGAATCGGTATCTGGGATGATGATTCCTCGCTCGACTCCTCACAGCCACTGTAAATAGCAGCAAGCGCAATGGTTGATCAGCGGGGTAGTCCCACTGATTGATGGCTCCTTGTACGGACCCAAGTTTTCCAGTGCCCGGCTGAGGCGCAACTCCATCACCATGCCTGCCACGCCCGCAGCAACGTCCAGGCTCCGGGATTAAGCCAGCGGCGCGCCGTGCACCAACGCAGCGGCGTTGAGATCTCTTGGGATTCTGAAGTCGTCGCTTCCGCCTGGCCACGAGGCTTGGCTGGCGCACCCGATCTCAGGATCGACGCTGTGGTTACGCCATGTGGAGATGGTTAGGTGTGTTTGCTGGTCTATGTGCGTCGTTCCGGCGCGCCATGTGAGATCGCTAGGGCCCTGTCTTGATGAGCTCAGTCGGTATGGACGACTGGCTCGACGTGGCCGCGCCTCGAATTGAACCTGACGTAGATTCCCTTGACGCTGTCCGACAGACTACACGTGTGAAACACAAGACAGCGCTCGCCCTCAAGCAACCTTTTTCGATGGTACTCTCTTTTTCTAAGCCGTTAAATATGTTTTCTTTCATACGTACGTACCTGCGGTGTCCTCAGCATATTCCTTGAATTCACTCAGTAAGTCGGAAATAGGGTCATGCTTTAGTTATAGCTATGGAATCCTCTTTGAGATGTAGAGGATATATATCATGAGTTAATTGATGTGTATTGATCATATTACGATTAGGAAGTGTGGGCTACTAGAAAAATCTACGTACACGTAACATAAAACCAGCTAAAGGCTGACCCTTCAACACTGTCAGGATTGCCTTTCTTGTATAATATAGATATGGAGATAACCAAGTCATAGCGTTCTATGAGTCTGGTCTGGCCTTTTGGCCGAGTGGTAATACATCTATCTCTTGTATTATGTAGGACGGCCCCCCTTAGCCTGTCAACCACCCTGTCCACCCCCCCGCTGTCTACATGCTACTCTGACAAACACACTTCTTCAATTTACGGCTGTTTCCTTCAGTCCGCATCACCAATTGTTGAGATTATGATATTGTGGAATGGAAAGGTCTCATGAATTCGATGATGATTAATTCAATTGAGGTTCTAGTCCCAAGTACAGCATCACTATATACAGCTCCACACAGATAACGTCTATGATCAGGGATATTGGTATAGGATACCAAACATGTATCCGACATGTACAGATAGAGAGGATTTCAATCCCAAACAATGTTTGAATCATTAGGAGACCAGTTGTTCCATCTTAAGACATTTTGTCTCTATCACATAGTTCGAAACACAAGCGATTACTGTTGGTAGCAGGCCATGTTCTCAACACCAATAGCCCACACCACCATGCGTTTGACTTAACTCAAGGACTCTTATATTTAGCAGCTTATAAATATATCGTGCTTAGCTCTATTCAGAGACTTTGTATTCCCATCTGCTGCCATCAGATTGGTCGTAATATATTGAGGTGACACTCTTCCAGTAGTGATGTGGTCACGGATGAAATGACGCTTGATATTAATGTGTTTAGTGCGCTGGTGTAGCTCTGGATTTTCGCTTAAGGCTAGACTGTCCTGATTATCGCCGTAAACCTTTGTGGATAATACGTCTGTACCGAAGTAGCTCATCTGACGCATCAATTGTTGAATCTATAGAAGCTGTCGAATAGAAGCAGTGAGTGCATAATACTCAGCTTCTGTCGTGGAAAGTGCAACAGTGGTTTGTCCCTTCGATGAGGCTGAAATAAACCCTCCAGCAAGAAAGAAAACACTTCCACCAGTAGAACGTCTGGTGGTTATATTTCCTCCCCAATCAGAATCACTATGGTAATGCAGAGTTGTATCAGTCGCATTTGCATCGTACATTATCCCAAGATTTATTGTGCCCCTTACATATCGTAGTATACGATTGACTCATTTGATATAGTTCGACGATGGATTGGAAAGATACCGAGAGAATACCGAAGCCACAAATGAAATATTGGGTCTAGTATGAACCGCAAGGTACAATAACGAGCCTATTTTAGACTGGTAATCTCGTGTTTCGGCGGCGGTCGCTTGAGCTGGATTTGGGACCAAAAAGGTCTCATAGCCCGGAGCCATTGGTGTTTCTGCCGGACGACAATTTTCCATGCCAAAACGTTCAAGAATTTGACGGCAGTAAGCGTCTTGCGTAAGCTACAAGCACCCCTTTTCACGGTCTCGAGTAATACGGACACCCAGGAAATACTGTGCCGGGCCTAAATCCTCTAATTGGAACTTTTTGGCGAGTCGGATCTTCATCTTTGAAATTTTCTCTTTTGATTTTCCAAGCCGAAGGAAGTCATCAACGTAGGAAACGACTATAAGACGATCCTCACTATGGATAAGCACACAGTTATCGGATTCAAGAGACGAAAACCCCAGTTCTTCTTGGCATTTGCGCAAGTACTTTTGCCATAATCTTGGCGACTGTTTGAGGCCATATAAAGCCTTAAGTAGCCTGCATACATAGTCACCATCGGGAGTCATACCTGGTTCCCGCCAATTAGGAGGGAATTGTCAAATTAATGAAGTGCGTAGAAGACTGGTATTTCCTAAAGGCCATATCGAAGATTATATACAGAGAATTATGAGGTGATAGTAACTCTATGTGGAAGGAGCTAATGACGACCTCCGAGCAAATATCCTAAATACACTTAATCATAACAGAAATTCGGCGTAAATATCGTCGCGATCGGCCGTGCTATTCAAGGAGGCAGTAACGGCGTCTAACTGTTCAATTTCGAGATCAAACATGGCCGCAATAGATAAAGCTACTTTCCAGGAGGTAATTCGACACACCCCAGCATAAGTTTGAGTGAAGTCATGTCCGACTCGTTGCTCAAAACCGCGAATAGCCCATCTAACCTTATACTTCAGTATTTCACCATTCTTGTCCATTTTCGTCTTCAGCACGATCTTGCCACTAACGGCTTCAACCATGGTTTTAGGATCATCTTCGTTTCGATCGATCTCGCTTGAATTAGTAGCAGCAATGAATGCTGCGAATGCTGCATCTTCATTAACATTTCTGTTATAATTAGATCGCAAAACACAAGTCGACGGTTCAATTGGTACTTTAGGTCTATTCTTAGATCCTGGTAATCTACCACGGGGTCTCTGTGCCTGTAATAGGTGCCTAATTTCCTCAGCTTCCTGACAATTCCTACTTCCCTCGATCCCTCTAACCTCCCCAGTCAATTCGTCTCCACTTAGATCCACCTCATCATCGTGAGTTTAGTGTCTTTCATACACCAGTTTTTCAAATGGAGCTATTTCAAGTAATTCGCTAATGAGTTGAGGTTCCTGAAATTGAGAATTGTTGGAAGTTCCTCGCTTTTCCTCCCTACTTCCATCAATCGGAAATGCAAGGTCAAAATGAGGATGAGCAAATGATTCCCAGTGATCATCTTGTAGTTGAGGAATATTAACGGAGCATTTTTTATCGAAACGTACATTCGAAAACTGAATGACTTTCCGGCGACTGGGGATATACACACAGAAAATATGTTGCCCTTCATAACCAACTAACATTCCTATTTCGGCTCGATCATTAAGCTTCCTTGATATTACTCGTCTCTCTACTGGGATTTGAACGTATGTTTTACACCCAAGTACACGGAGATTGCTGAGGTCCGGTAGATCATTTCTCCTGAGATAGGTTCTGTTCAAAAATTGGAATGGTGTTTCTCCGCGAAGGGTTGATGTGCCCTACGATTAGCAATCATTATTTGTGTTCGCATTGATTCTGGCCACAAGAATTTTGGGATGTTTTGGTCCATTAATACAGTTCGTACTCGTGAAACAATTATGCCGATTGAACACTCTGCACGTCCATCTTGTTGCGGAGTGTATGGGGTGGTCATTTCAACAATTTGACCTAACCTTGAGGCTATAGCTCCCATACGAGATGGCGAGAACCCCTTTCCGCCATTTAACCTCCATGATTTGGCTACCGTTCCGAACTGAGTTGATGCCATCGCGTTGAGATTTTCAACAACTGCAATTGCACCATTTTTTTGATAATGATAATGGCCACAGCGAGTTGAAGAAGCTGCATCTGTAAAAACTGTGCAGTATCTTACATTGATCCAAGAATCATTTAGGAGAATTTTCCCCCTTGGATTTATCATAACGACATCTACTGAAACAGAGTCGAAGGGTGTGTAATCTTTGGGGCTGATAGTTTTTCGTACATGCCGAAGTGGTTTCGAAAGTTCACAGGCCTCACACAAGGTTGAACTTGGTTCTGCAAGTGTTGGCTCGTATTCGATGCCAGTGGTGATTAGTTTGGTGGCCTTCACATTTCTGACGCCCAAGTGTCCTAAACGACGGTGCCAGAGATCGAGGGTTGGTGCAGGTTTACGTTCCAAGACTGGAAAAGCGTTCATGGAAACGTATTCCTTTACTACTATTGAATCATCGAACTCGGCAAATTCTAATCCACGAGGGCTGAATAGAGAATCTATTTTCGCCTAACCTGCGGCTTTGTACAGTCGAACGCCACTAAAGAGGTTGATTGGACATTTTGGCAAGTAACAAACGTCTCTCAAATTAAATGAGTAGATATCTCCACTGGAATTTACGCACAGTAGAGTAACAGTACCCTTGCCTCGAGGACGAGTTGGTCCGCTCGCAGTGTTGATGAGAGATAGGTCATCAATATTTATATTTGTGCCTTTATCAAACTTGTCAAAAGAGTTTGAAATGTGGCAGCTAGCTCATGTATCGTATATCCAGAATTCTGACCTAGCAGCCCGTAAATTATTAAGGATAGTCACAGGGTTTAAGTCGGTCAAAACGACGCAGCTTTCATCGTAGAACGATGTCTTAGCCTCGATGTGGTTTGAACTAGAGCTTGAACTTTTGTAAGGCTTCCACGTCTTGTTATGTTTCCTTTCCCAAGCCAGTTTAACCTTTTTATTTTTTGGATTTTCAAAACTTTTGGCACAGGCTGAATCTGCTACCAGATAGATGGTGGTTGGTTACTTCTTGATTGATGCTTCTATGTAAGCTATCTACGGAGAGTTATCCTGTGTGGGTACCAAGGCACTAGTGCCGTCGGCCGCCGTGCGTGAATACCCACACTTCGGACCAATCATAGAGGTCCAGACAAAAACATTTGTCCTGAGGATGTTTCGCCTTAGGATTCCCGCAAGTCTTGCAGTTTTATGTTTTTGGTTGAGCTTTATCTTTTCCTTTTCAACTAGGGTTTGGATTCTCTTGACCGCGGGGTTGTTGATACATGGCCATTTGGGTTCCTTTGTTGTTAGAATTGTTCCGGGATTCATCTTTCAAGTCGCGAATAAACTCATCAAGTAAAGATATCTTTATGTCTTCGATCTTTTTTAAACCTCTAAGGCGCGCCCTCATGTTCATTGCCCAAATGGAGTTATCATCCTTGAACATTTCAACAAAGAACATAACAGCATCAGGGTCCCGAACTTTCATCTTAAATTGTGCCAATGTTTCCATAGTCTGTCTGTAGGCCAGTGTAAAGTCGTCTAGCTTGGTATAATCCAAACTTCTCATTGACGAGAATTTGACCGCAGCTTGCATGTAGAGAACTATGCCGGACTCTTCAAACTATGTCTGTAAAGATTCCCACACTGCTTTGGAAGTTTCAAGGTTTTCGATCTGTCTTGCTAGTGACATCGACAAATTCCCGGTTATAATCAACTTTATTTTTGCGTCCTTTCTAGTCCATTCCTTGTATAATGATATATCTTCTGCTTTTATTTTGTTGTCGAATATGTTGATTTTAGCGGGTGGTTCAGGAGCTAGAGGGTGGAGATGATCTAACAGGTCGTGAACCATCGCTAGGTTTAATATACTATTCTTCCATAACGAATAGTTTTCATCGCCCGAGAGCTTGAGATATGATGAAAGGTAGAGAGAATTATCTTGTGTCATCGTTCCGAACTCTTTCAATAGGCTGAGTATGGGTCACAAAGAGATTCCGAATTTTCCTATATTAACACCAAACGATCCAATGCACCAAATAAGGATGCTTTCTTTCTTTTTTTTTAAAAAAATCATTCTTGTGTATGCAGCCTTAAGGCTATGACACGAATGACCCTGGTGCGGTACATGGAGCGATGTTTCAACATGACATAGGGGGCACTCACACCGAACATCATTTGAAGACATAACTCGAA
>JAKRRZ010000228.1:0-26874 GCA_022627015.2 Podosphaera aphanis
ATTCATGTCGTACATTAATTGAGAGTATGCCGTCAAGAGTTCTGGCCGTAAAGAAGGCAAAGGGGGGTCATACCTAGTATTAGAATAACGCGTCTAAAAATGCGCAATAGACATTGAGTGCCAAGACTAGCGCGAACCTAACAATTAATCATTATTTTTACAAAAAAAAAATTGGACTTATTCAAGAAATGACTTAGATTTTATTTGAACCTAGAATTTTTAAATTTCAAGAAGTTGTTGCAGAGTTTTAGTAAAATTTAGTCAACATAGTGGTTTCATTGCGCACTTTTAGACGCTACTGTATTGCTGTAATTTAGGTATTGCTGTTCCTCACCTACTAGCGAAGCGATTGGGTGGGTCGGAAGGTGCGATATTACACCGTCCTGGCCGTTCTCCCAAGTAGACTCCGGGCAGCTTGGAAACATGCCCCACTCGAGACAGGAGAAAGCTGGTTCGAATCCAGTAAGACCCATTAACCACACTTACTTGCGGTGGTGTTTTTCTCGTAGCTTGATGAAAGCATATTCAGATAACCATGGGTTTTTCCCGCTTTTCCCTGTGGTGGGTATTCACGGAAGAGGTTACATGTCGCAAGACGTTATCCTCGTAGTGGTATCTGCAAATGAAATCCGAGTATGAGTGTTCCAAAACGACAAAATAAGTCATTGTGTGACAAACACACCTTCAGTAATCATACGTGTCATAGCTTCAGGCTACATACACAAGATTGATTTAAAAAAAAAAGAAGCGATTGGGTGAGATGGGGCTGTGACCTGAATATTTAGTTGATCATCCTATTTACCGGTACATGTACCTGTCACAGCGAGAATACGTGACATAGTTAGAGGTAGGTAATGGTCAAACTAGAGTTTTTTTGTCCTAGAAGTACATGTCCCTTCTACCCATAATCATCCACGTGATCAATTTGATCAGCTTGAAGCTCTGAAGCTCAAAAACACTGTTCTGAATCCCCGTCAATACAAGTAGTAATTAACATCGTTGTTTTTTGGTGGTGAGATAAATTGTATCTGCGTAATTATTTGTCAACGAACACTTGGCTTCAATGAATATATCCCTGTGTTCATCTTCTGACCCAAATATCAGCCACGTGATATAAAGCTTGATGTTATTAGCGTTGATTGCGAATCAGGGTTCTACTCTAATCCATTTCAAATATCGATACCACGTATATGTTGATATCAGATAATTTTAGATGCCAGTTAATCAATACTTGACTCCCTTCCCACTGGGATTACTGTCCAATACTTGAATTTTTTATATCTCTCACAATAATCCACATACACGGAGACGGGCCTTGACCAACTTCATTGTGGCAGATTACGCCCCTTCAAATCTAGCTAAGTAGTTAACCATCACAGTAATCAGAAAATGCCTGCATTTGAAGACTCTTTCTGGTCAGCGGACTATGCTGGAGGTAGGCTTAACTCCTTGGATTTGCTCGATCCATACTAAAAATGGCAGGCCTTGGCGTCCTCTTTGGAAAGCTCCAACAAGGTGTTGCCGAAAACCATCAGATGCTCACGATAGCACGTTTGCGAGCAGAAGCAGAAGAATTATATGGCACTAAACTTGGAGAGATTGAAGTGGCCACGGAAAAAATTCCCGGGGGGTTCTCCCGAGACGATGGGGCTAGTGTCAAAAAGGTTGGTCTCAAGATGAGGCAGCGCTCTGTAGAGACTCACTTTGATCCAGGCATACGATGGGGTTCGTAACGAGATGAACCAAGCAGCGGCAAGCCATCGAAAGATTGCACAAAGCATACGAGACTTAGTAGTCGTGCCTTTTACGAAATGGTGTGATGCCCACGAGAATCGGGTTCAAAGCTGCCAGGATGACCTTCAAGCTCACATCAAGCGACATGATAAACAAGCTGACACCGTCAGAAAGTTGAGAACCCAATATTTCAATAAATGTAGACTCTTAGAAGATATCGAGGAAGAGAAGAAGATGGCTTTTCAGGGTGAAAAGAGCCCTAAAAGCCTCCCGGAAATCAAGGTATCAAACAAAGAAGAACAAGTAGAAGACACTGCTGTCGAGATTGGTGACGAGATCTATCAACCAGAACAGCTAAAGAAAATATTACAACATATCCTTGTGACTGTCAAGCTAGGGGAAACTAAAGTGCCAATCTTAGGTACATATCAGAACACCACCTGTGGCTCTGAAATTGTCGAATACTTTCAAAAGTATATGGGGGCAACCAGCGTCAGTCATGCGGAACGAATTGGTCAGGATCTGATTAC
The DNA here is from genome assembly GCA_022627015.2 of Podosphaera aphanis. NCBI lineage: Eukaryota > Fungi > Ascomycota > Leotiomycetes > Helotiales > Erysiphaceae > Podosphaera > Podosphaera aphanis. Next base: position 2,265 of record JAKRRZ010000228.1, read on the forward strand.
AAATGGCCTCTTGCGACTCGTTGGAAATGTAGGAAATATTTTTGCCAATAGCTCTAAAATGAATTATCAGTGGAAGCCGAGGGCTTTCCAGCTCAGCGGATTAATGGAGAAAGCACATTCACTTAACCGCTCTACGTCATACGGCTCCAACCTAGATTTGGTCGATTCTTTGGGCGTTGGCGCTGTCTCTGAATATCTTGCAGGTTGGAACCCATTGAATAGTCAATTCCCAAATGAGACGCCGGGTGATCGACTGAGAAGAGAAGTTACTGAAGCAGATATGAAGTACAAGATAGGTGTAAAAAAATTAGATCAGTTTCGATGTCACCTAGAGGAAGCCATAATTTCAAATCTTCGATATCTTGAACGCTGTGAACTCGACCGACTTAAGGCAATCAAAACAATTATTCTCGATTTTTCTGGTACGATCGGGAATGTTATTCCTAGTTTGCAGTCAACCGTTGACAAGATGATGTTATATCAAGAAACTATTCAACCTGTTGGCGACTTGAGATATTTACTGGAAAATTACCGCACAGGCGGCTTCGTTCCCAAAGTTGTTGTTTACCAAAATTATTACAACTCGGCCGATGAACAGACCTTCGGGGTCGACATTGAAACTCGTGCTCGTGCTGATAAGAAAAAAGTTCCTGCCATCGTGACCACCATCTTAAGATTTCTTGACAATCGGTACCCAGATCTAGAAGGAGACGAAGCCCGACGAAGTATATGGTTAGAAGACGTGCCTCTAAGTCATACCCACAAATTACGCGATGTACTAAACACCGGAAAGACTATTTCTGTTGAAAGCCTTCAGCCTTATGAAACTCCAGTCGTTGCGAGCGTACTTAAATTATATTTACTGGAGCTTCCAGGTCTGTTCGATTCCCTGATAATAAGATTAAATTAACATATTTAGATTCATTGGTTTCTTCACATGTCTATGAGATCATGAAAACAATTTATTCTTCACCAGCATCGCAGTCCACTAACGAGACACGTGTATCTGTTCTTCAAAATACACTCCAACAATTAAGAATTTCAAATATTGCAACTCTTGACGCTCTTATTACGCATTTCACAAGGTTCCTTGAGCTTACCTCTGCTGATGAATCCTACACGTCAGCCCTCGCTTCAGTTCTAGCACCATGTATCTTGAGGCCTAAGACTGAAACCTGTCTGACAATGGAAGAGAAATACTCCTACAGGCTTGTTAGAGATCTATTCACTCACAGCGAAGATTTGTTTTTTGAATTGAAGCGTGCTTCAACTTTTTCTCCTCTCAGCGATGATAATCGACAAAGATCTATCAGCAGCGACGAGAGTAATCGGAAAGCCAACATGGAGGCCCGCGCTCGTGCAATAATAGCTGCCGGTGGTGGTTCCCGAAGTCGGGCTACAAGTCCTGCGCCCTCGCGTGGTCATCGAAGAGAGCGCAGTTCATTGGGGGCAGAGACACGATTTCCAATTATAACCTCACCAACCGATCTTAGGACATCAAAATCAATAAGACCGAGTCTTGATGTGCCTCTAACCGGATTTGAAGTCCTGTCAGCTGCGGAAACAACAGCAATCAACGGAATGACGTTACCACCTCTGACTGATATATCTGATATCCCTCAAACCAGTGCAACTTACATTCCCGGATTCGACGATGGCCTAGATGCAATTAGTGTCGAGAAAAGGAATAGTTTAGGCAGGTCCTCTCACTCTTCTTCGAGCAACAGATATTCGGCGCGAAAATCAGTTGGCTTGACTCGCATAGGGGCGAATCAAGATCAACCTAAAAGAAGTAGCTTAATCGGATTGAATGGTATGGGAGACGATTATGCTGCCCATCCGGCACGAGTTGGCGTAAATCTTACGGACAGGCCTATTGAAGATTGATATGGTTATGCCCATGTATAAACGTGGCCAGACTGATGGTATTTACGGTGATTCGTATTTATGTATGATATGATAAATACGAATGAACACAGCAATGATACCCATATTTTCTCGAATATTCATGATAACGCAGAAACTTCGGCGGCAAATACCTCAAATATTGCTCTCTTTGGAATTTTATAATGAAGGGTCGGTTACCTTGCTTGGTACTTACACTAATGTCTATATCTCTTCAATAAAACCTGATGCCTTTTGCTTCGTCTTATTTTGGGAATTCTTATTACAAGAATGTCGTGGAGAATAATCTGCCTAATTCAAACTCCCTATAGTCCCCTTCTACCTTCTGAGGGGAATGACTAGAAAAATTTAAGTATCCAAGGCAAAATATGATGATGACTACCCGTCTAAAACCATCCTGTTTTTCGACAAATGCTACCGAAATTCACCACCCACTAGTCCTCGATCTTAGCAGATGTCGTGTTTTCAATGTTTTCCGTGAAAAATCAGATGAATTAAAGCAACTACGCATGAAAGGTAGATTTTATAATGCGGGTAAAAGGTTGAGACAGATTGATCTGAAAATTCTCACGAAAATTTCGATACAACCTGTAGACTACTCGATCTTTAGACCGCCAGTTAATCAATACTGCTCCTCAAGTAGGATGAATCAGCAAACCGGTGAAGGAATTTTCGAGCAGTGAAACTATGAATGATAATTTGGCAAGGGAACATCATTTCTAACCAAACACTAGTACTTGTATGTACATAGCCTTACCCCCGTAAAAAGTCAGTCTATTATCAATAGTATGATCACTTTGCCAAAGATCTCTTTTCACTCACTCGGTACTTATTGATGGCACGATACGTCATAACCTCAATGGGGTAACTATTATGTCATACTAGGATACGAACACGTGCAAGTTTACCACTTGTGTCTCTTACACACTTAAATTTACATACGTACCGTTACGCTACACGATGCACTAGTCAGAATGATCACTGTTTACTCACCATGACATGTTCCCACGTGGTAGACCCAGTATGCTTTCGCCGTACGAGTGCTGGTCAACACATAGTGAATCCTCGGTTGTAATTGGAGTGCGTGCACCGAACCTGAGAACTAGATTGGAGGAGGCCGGTTTTTACACGCGCTCCAGCGACATGCACTGCTGCTCTCGACAAGAACTTCGTGCATCGTCTGCCTCAGCTCATGTCTCCGAAACTCATCACGCATGTGAATTTGTACACCGAGCGATAGGTCACGGTTTGCTTACAAGAATGGTACGCAATTAGGACGCTGTTGTGTTCGAGGAGAATAATCTCGACCGACAACTATCCTGAGCTCGTCTATTCGGAGCAAAACTTTACCTATGTGAGGGAATATACACGCTGATTTTTTGGGTACATGCAATTCTATATTGCCGTAGATGGCGAGATTATCAGTGCCTTTTAGAGAGTTTGACTATAGAAATGACATTGACGAAGACGACTGTCGATTTTAGGTTACTCGCGGCCACGATCTCGGATGTAAGACGGGCTATATTGAGACGGAGAACTCTGATGTGCTGGATTCAACATCCCAGGTTAAAGTTTAGATGCATCGAGACAAGATGAACCCATGTTTTGCTTTATTCGGGCGTTTATCACGACGAGACTTGGGGATGATTATGTTGACGTCTTCGGGGAGAGAAACTTGAGCAAGAACATGGGATTAGCTTCCGGCCAACAGATGCCTGTCGTACACACGAGGAGCCACGGGAAGAGGTGGAAATAAGAGATCACGCGAATGAGACGCGAGTTCCGAGGCAGAAGAAGTTACGGGTAGGTTGCGATGCCGAAGATCAACTGGATTGTCTTCTCGTTGCCCCGAGACTGCACCGACCCTTCCGAAAAACGACTTACCAAAAGCCAATCACAAAATACCATGTCCTTGCCGAGCCTAGTGTCACTCCCGAGACCAAGTCCATCTCTTTCTGGATCTACCTTCTGACAACGTTCGGAAATGTATTGCTAAAACAACTTTTTAGGCATTGGAACTCATGATGGAGCTCAGGTATCTACCGTTCGAAAGATTTTGATTTCCTCAAACTATTTATTTCATCGGTTCAGATAAGAAGAGAAATAGCGCTTGAGGGAAAGATGGAAGGCCCATGGTATTCTTAATTCTCTGTTAGTATTACGATTGCCTTCTCTGGAGCACGATGTGCTGTGAGAATGACATGTAGTCAAAAAAAAAGGTTATTGCCGAGTTCTTTACAAATTTGGCAACGATTCTTTATTAGTGAAGTAAAATTATCATCTCTTTTATTTATAAACCTCCTTCCGCTGTGTTACACCTGATCGATATGAAAACTTTGGTCAAGCGTGCCATCAATAATTCGCTTTTAACGCAGATATGGGTGGTCAATATGGTGAATGGTTCTTTTGCCTCAAACTTTGCTTACGACACAAAGATTCTTCGCCTGTGATAGGCTTTCACGAATCTATTGGTTTGTGTGGTATGTTCCCAGAATGTATAGTGGCATAGAAGTAGGTGCTGTACTGTTTGGGGTGGGGTATTGTGGTCATTATGAGCATTATGAGCATTTAGATAGAAAAAGTGCTGGTGCACCAGTCAAACTAATTATCTGACGCTTGCCTCGTGATGTATGAAAGGGATCGGTTATTCAAAGTCGTTATTCCAAACGAATTACAGTTGTGAAGTTGTTCATGTTGGAAGTAATTATTCACAAGGTCAACGTGAGACCCAACCCTTTATTTGTAGCAACGCGTTCGCGCTAGTTCCCGTAAACCTCAGTTCGACAAGGTAGTATAGCTTCAGCAATACGTTGCCTCATCTGAACACCAACAATTTAATCAAGGGCAAACCCCTCACATATTACCATGTAATAGTATGCCCCTTTGAATTTGAATTAGACTTGCTAATGTGTGGTGAAAACAGGGAAGTCTTACTTGGTATTACCGGCAAGGACTTCACTTTAATTGCTGCTTCGCAAGCGGCAATGAGAGGTGCAACAGTCCTCAAAGTTGGCGACGACAAGACAAGCCAGCTTAATAAAAATATCCTAATGGCTGTTTCTGGAGAAGCTGGAGATACAAGTTTATTTCTCTCTCCGAATCTGTAGCTACTACTGACCCAATCTAGTCAAGTTTGCCGAATACATTCAGGCAAACGTCCAACTCTACAGCATGCGGAATTCGATCGACTTATCTCCATCTGCAGTAGCTCACTTTGTCCGCAATAATCTTGCATCGTCACTTCGATCTCGTAATCCTTACAACGTCAACCTTTTGCTCGGCGGGTTTGACCCCATCACAAACAAGCCCTCATTATACTGGCTAGATTATCTAGCATCTCTAGCATCTGTGCCATACGCGGCACATGGCTATGCACAGTATTACTGTTTGTCCATTCTGGATAAGCATCACAGTCCTGATATCGATTCCGAGACCGGCCTCAAGATTTTGAGACTGTGCACTGACGAACTCAAGAGAAGGCTGCCTATAGATTTCAAGGGTATGATAGTCAAGATAATTACAAAGGATGGAATAAAGGAGATCGAATATAATGACGAGGCACCTGTTGCTTGTCCATGAGATAGCTTCATTGAGTGAAATTATGATTCATTCGATCGTTGAAAATTGAATTGCCCTGAGAGTGACTTGTACTGAGTATCTACCTCTTAAACTAACGTTAAATCCTCGCCCTTGATGAAGTCCAGCATGCGGCCCAAATTAAGACCTTGAATACTCACAGTAGATTTTTGTTGTAGAGTGGCCTCTACGTAAATCAAGTAAGAAGACACCGATAGCTCTCCCTTCTTTACCGACCCTTATTCTCCAGTATCTGTTCTACTACAACTACAAGAAAGGCAGGTACCTCAAGGGTGGAGTTTTGATTTTATGATTATTTCCATCTACACGCAATACCATCAAATAGGACTGTACATGTAATTTGGTTCGTAGAAGTATGTTTAATATACACTCTGACTTTGTTTCCCATTTTATTTTGATAATGCTCCTTACCCTAGGTTCTCCGCACTTTTCTGTCCTCGCGCTCGCGTCATGTTCGATAACAGTGGCGTAGCAACATAATGATTGTGGTTTGAGAGAATCTATAATTAATTTATATAATTTAATTTAGGGCGTCTTTTGTATCCATCCGCATTAGTGTAGGGGTTAACATACTCCGCTTTCATGTAGTGAACCGGAGAGCCCCGGGTTCGATTCCCGGATGCGGAAATGAGTTTTGAGGATGTCAACACGCCAGCAAGCCAACAAAACCAAGGCGTATACGTCATACTAAGTTTTCAGTTTTGATCCGTGGATGTAAGAATGCCCCTGCACTGATTTGCTGAAAAATCTGCGTTCTTCAAATTTGGGGTTGGCTAAAATACACTCGAGTGTAGATAAGGTTAATAGCACTCCCTCACCTTTAGCGGGAGATCTCCTTCCCAAATAAGGCATACAGTTAATAAACTGTCTTAGGATGACCCTTCACTGCATCATACGCTAGCTCTTACCCAATAATCATCTGGGGTGACTAGCAATGAATGCTTTACCAATTTTCTATCACAACTACCGTATGATCTATGTACACGTAACCCTTAGAAGGTGAAAATGGTATCCATATATTTGCACCACTAGACACAGGTCCACCCCATATAAGGACTGCTCCCTCCTTGACGCAAGCAGTTTTGGGTCTTGAGAGAACTTCACCAAGTCCATAACAGGCAGAAAGAATCGAGCTAAGGTGGACAGAGATATCGATCAGAAATTTTTGTCAGGGTTACGAAAATGATTACATAGAGAAGGTTAGATCGAATTCTAGCAAGAAGATCCAAGTTCAGCAACGAGAAATTCGACTCCGAAAACGAAACCATACAAAAATTTTACAACCGCTTGGTTGCGATCAAAGCCACCTTGTCGGATACTCCACGCCCCCTCCAATCTGAAGATGTTTTCGAAAAGCTCTTGTTATCGATCCCCTGAAGATGTTCTCGAAAAGCTCTTGTTATCGATCCCCCAAAGCAACCCGAGCTGGCAACAGGCTCGTCTTCACTGTCTAAATTCTAGCCTCAACTTGGCAGATACAATATCTGTGCTCAATGATGTCTCCATTCTAGCCCCAGCAGAATCTGGGAATTTTGCTCAATCAACCGAAAATTTTCGTGGCGGTAGACACAATAACAGTCGTAGTGGTCGCGGAGATAGAGGAGGGTTTTACAGTACGCACGGCAATTCCATGTAGTCGGGCATAGGGCTCGTTTAGTTGAGATTTCTAGACTCGGTGGATCAGGCAAGTCGAATTTTACTTCCCCGGTTATCGTAGTCGGGATTAACAGTGGGACTGATGAACAACTAGCTGGAATTTCTAATTTCGGAGGGTTCGTCAAGTCGATAGTGATTTCCCCTATTTTGATAATCGAGAATAGGACTTGTCGAATGACTTGAACCGACCATTTACTTAGTATGTACATCCGAAATATTTTAAATGAGTCAGTATACCCTACGAAGTGTCCTTCAATTGCTCTTGGTTGCAATTTTGAGCCGTTAGGTCAAGATTCTATTGGAATATGAACGAAGACCTCACAACCAAACCTGTGGAGGTGTGAGACCGCTGGTGAAGGTGTATTATCTTAGAATTCAAGCGGAGATCGATAATTAATAGTCCAGTGAGGTGTTCGATTATACAAGTAGACCGCGGTGGCAATTGATTCTGCCCAGTAGAATTTGGGAATATCAAGAAGCATGGTGTTAAGCGAAACAGTTTCGGTTAAATAAAACCAGAAACAGCTCTTTGGGAGACTGACTCATAGGGACATAAATACGCCGAAATAAAGGTTTTATCTATGCGACTGACGAGCTGCATGAGGACAGTATACATGTATTTATAGATCAGTGAGCTTCGTTAGGGACTGGGAAACTCTGGTGTTAAAAATATCTTTGTAAATGTACTTATATAGTTGAGAACGAATAGGAGAGAGGGCAAAAAATCAATTCATGTTCATGACCGATTTTATTCCGTCTGTAATCATATTTTCAGAAAGTTCAACACATAGCTTTGGCTTCGGTAACAATGGTTCTATTGAAGCGTTCGGCAACCCTGTTTGGTTCGTGTTCATAAGCAGCAGACTTCAGGAGAACATTGCCAAATTCGCCCATGAGATTTTCAACTCTCTTGTCAATATCCTCTCCCCCGTTTTCAGAGAAAAATTTTCTGGTGATTACACCGTACTGGTTCCTTATTTGGTTGAAAAAATTCTTGATTGCCGAGAAAGTATCGTTCTTATTTCGGAGGAAGGAAACCCACGTATTTCGAGAATGGCATATCGAGAATAGTCATCGACGAATATGATATAGTATCATTTCCCGCCGATAGAATCGACTGAGACTTTACCAGAGAGATTGGAGCGGAAAGTATCAAAGGGTTTTTGTACTCGGCTGGATTTTGATTTAGAGGAAAGATGGGTTGAGTTGGAGAGAATGCATGATGGACAGTGAAATTGTTCGGGTTTCTTTGGAATCAAGCTAGGATAGCGTCTGATGAGGTGCAGCATAGCATTGTCACTTGGATGGCCAAAACACGAATAAGCGTCCATATAAGAAGTCAATGATGTTGTGTTTTTGAGCTCTTTAATTACGAAGTGTCCCATATCATCTAAAACCGCAAACATCCGTTCTTTTCCGTTCTCTAAAACACAACGTCTTCCATTTTTGGAAGCCATCTCGAACCCGCTACTTTCAAGCTTGCTTTCAGATACTAGATTTCTACCTTTCAGATCCGGTACGTGCCAGGAAATTCTCAAGAGTTGCAGCAATTTGTTCTCCAGAACTGGTGAGCAAGTATAAATGAATATTTCCACAACCGAGAACGAGAATTTCCATGCCACTGGCAATGGTTACTGTACCTTTTTTATTGACAATGGAGTAAAAAAGGTCCTTGCGGGAGGTCATGTGAGATGAGAATCCAGAATCAAGTATCCAGTGGGCAGTGGGCAGTGGGCAGAAAATTGGTGTAGAGAAGAAGTGACATAGGCCTTTTCTGAAACAGCTTTATCGTTATCATAATTTTCTTCTGATTATTTTTCAGAGGCAGCGACGACGTTTGCTGAACCAGGGTAATCTTTTTGCTGATGCTGATGCTGAGCTTTGATTTGAGTTTTCTACACTCTCTGTGACTATGTCCAGTAAAGTAGTAGCAGCGTTTCTTGCACCATGAGCACTCTTTCGTATTTTGTCCTTTTCTTGCATTTTTAGCTGCGAAATATGCCGTATAATAGTAGGGAATAATCTTTCGTAGCCTGCCCATGAGAAATTTTGAACATTTTACTCATTTATTTGACTTGTATCATCATGGCAAGACTTCTCTCCCTTCAGCAGTTCAACAATTCATTCGCGTCTGGTCTTATTCAATTTGAACGTGATACTCATACATCGACACAATAAACACCACATGTAACGCTCCTTAAATTTCCCGTTACATGTACTGTCAAACCTTGCGATGAAGATACCTTGCAAAAGGATAACCTTTTCCATGAGCATGGTGGTCAAAGCGTCACGGACCTTTGCACCAATTTTGCCGATCATATAACGATATCCTTCTCTATAAGGATAATCCTTAATTTCCTGGTCCCAAAAATTTTCCCACACCAAAATATCCTCATAGATCCCTGTTAAGGCCTGAGGCTCTATCTGTTTTCCAGGCCAACACCATAAACTCCTGATCATGTCAGACATCGCCAACTGTTACAGTTAAGGCCACAAACAGGTAATAAAGGAGGATATAACGATAAGGATAATTAGAATAAAGTATGCAGAGAGAACAACAGTTTTATTATAATATTGTGCGTGGGCGGTATTTATGTTAGCGAGATAGTGACTAAGCTAGTATCTAGTCACCTGATCTTAACACCAACTCACTCCGTTTAATGATAATCGTTTTCTCCGCGAAATGCCATGAGTGAACGATTTTTCCAGCAAAATTGATTCCTTTTTCGGGCTCTCTTTAGAATCTCATAACCTCCTCCAATATCTAAACTTTATAACTGTCGCGTAAAGGTTATCACGACCGACACTTTATGTTTTGGTCTGCTGTAAAAGGATCTCACCAAAGGATCTGCCGGCGTTGAATTGTTTTCTAACATCGAGGTACTTTGACTTCAATCTATTTCTATTTTATTCAAGAACAAGATATTTGTATTAAATGTCCTTAAATGAACGTGACTACATTCTTTTAAATTTATATTCCCTTCCTCACCATACTACTCTGAGGTACGACAGCGATTGAACGATATCTCACGTTCAAAAATGTCACGTGTCGGTCATGAGTATCTTCATGTGAATATCACGTACATGGGCTACCGGGGTATTGAAAATAACTCTACGAGAATTTCATGTATATTCACTGGCGCGCCATGTGTGTGTGTTTATGAACATGATTTTCTTGCAAGGTTATTTTCAATACCTCAGTAGCCCTGTATGTATATCCTTAAGGATAACATACTCTATCGGTGAGCGGTTCAAACCACTAAGTGGCTCAATATTTTTCTTGGCACTATCTCACACCACTAAACACAACAACTAAAAAATATTCGTTGATATGTTTCTTATTAGATAGCCGTTAAAACAAATGAGATATTTCAATAAGGAATTATTGAAAAGAACCGCTTAACAATGCGAGGAACTTTTGAGCCACTCGGTGGTGTGGGGAATTATTGAACCGCTCACTGAAAGAGTACGTTAGTTACTATGGTGTCGGAACTTGAACTTCAACAATTTTCGGCTCTATAAACACCAAGTTTTTAATCCCAAATGAATTTAGCCAACACACTCTAAAATCAAATTTCTTTTTGTTAGTTGATAGATAGGAAGATAAATATTAATCTGATGCCATCGAATTTTATCTGAAAGGTACGGGTCGTGAAGTTATTTACGCTTAAAATTGTGGTAACTTGTATGGGAGCTCAAGATTTGAATTGAAACATGCACGAGCTACCTGCGCCACACCTGATCGGCCAATCAGAATCGAGACACGTGCCCCCCTAACTTCCAAAATAGTCATATCATTCCAAACCGACCGGCTGGCAAAGTCGAACTCTTCACCTTCACGCGGTGCCGACTGTAAACGCTCAATATGTTCGCTGCATATTTGAGATAGCCAAGAAGAGTCGCAATCGGATCGAACCCAAAGTACACGCTTCAACTTTTTTAGTCAACGTCCATTGATGCTTCAGTCCATCCAACCCGAAAAAGTCGCTTCTACCAATCCGCCGCCTTCCACCTAGATAATCGATTGACAAATCCTACCGATAGTTTCGCCAACCGAACTATCACGATCTTCTGCCTTGCTTCGGCGGGCCTCCATCTACCGACCCCCGATGTTACTAATACCCGACGGAGGAAGAAAGTCGGAGGGCACAAAGTTGGAGAAGATGTGATGGCTTTGGAAGGCCAGGTTTGAGGGGGGGTTTATGAGAAAAGGGAGGATAGGGAGTTTGGCAAGGGAAAGGGACGAGGTGATTTTCTGAGGGAGGATACCTGATTTTTATTTGGAATTTTCGACTTTGGGATTGTTGTGGGTGCCAAGGATTTTCGGTTCGGTTAAGTGTTGCCACCACTTTCAAAACTGGCTACGCTTCCTTTTGGAGGCGAGGAATACGGCCTCGTCCGTGACGATGGTTTTCGACGCAAGTCGAGTTACCGTCGTGGAAAATCTCTGTTGCGTGGACGTTCGCGGCGGAGAAGAAAGGGAAGGCGCAGGGCGTCGAACCTTTAGCTCAGTTGTGTCCTTTTGTTTTTTTTTAGTTTTTTAGTTTTTTTTTTAGCAAACACTGGCTAGCAATAGTCAGAGAATGTATGTAGTGTTGAGTCTTTAGGGGTCACCTACTCGTATCACGCCTTCTGGGTGCAGGGCTTGTGCCTGTTACGATTCAATTCAATCAATCATTCCAAACCGACCAACGGTAGTTAGATATAGCGATATAAGTAATATACGTGTATTACGATATTTTATGGTACAGGCACCTAAAATAAGACTGTGACGATATATTCGCTTAAAACGTGGGTGTGCACGGACGAAAACTGGCGAAATATTTGAGACAAATTGTTGATTTTCAAGTTCCAACACCATACCTGTATCCCTCTTTGTGACGCTTCCCACGTTCCGGCACGTGACAAAATACCTATTAGACCTATGCAACTTGTCCAGTAATTACTATCCGAAATCAAACAAAGAATATCAATTTTTTGAGAGGCAATAATTCCTTTGTCTTGCCGGTAAAGCCTCAATTTTTTGAAATATCAATTGCTTGAAAAGAAATGAATCTTAGACAATATGGTCTAAGATTAACGTTAATGAAAACTTAACATCTACCAAATTTGTCATATTAATATCTGTGAGCCATGTTTAAGTTAAGTTTGAGGGCAGAATATGCCACGGGAGTCCTTGTAAAACAACCTGAGTTGCTCTAATACTTCCACAGATTTTTTCAAAATGAAGTAACTTTTGCATGTACTTGTCGGTGAGTTTAGGCAACCCATTGGCACATGAAGAATGTTACAAGTCGTCTATCCTCGGCGGTGTGGCTCTACTCGCGAAAGAATAATGGAGCTAACACGGCTAATTATGTGGCTCCAACCGAAGCGAGATGGCCTTAGGCTCCTACAAAATACTTGAACAAACTTTTCTTCGTAATTCTCAAGCCTTCAAAATTAACAATCAAATATTCCTTCTAGAGTAACTTTTACTCTCCAAGAAATTATTTCCTCACAAACTTAGTATTTCTGTATTTCAGAAGTACGCTTTAGATCACCAGGATCTCGAAGCGATTGCCTCTAGTTGTGTAACATACCTCACCTATTTACCCAGGTTACATCCGAGAGCAGAAAGACGCATTTCCCTTAATTGAATTACTTTCGAAAGACTACCATCAACTAAAAATGGCAGATCAGTTGAATATTAGCGACCTTAATTTAAATGCTGGCCACCCTGAACAGCGCTCTTACATTCCACCGCACATGCGGGGAAAGCTAGCGCCAAATAATGGTATACCAAGAAATGGAGGCATCAATAGCTCTGCTTGGAATTCTCCTGAGTCGTAAGATATGATGTATTTGATTCCTGATGAGAACCTGACTAATATTGAAGCTTTAGCTCCGAACCACCTGCTGGAACTTGGCCTACCTCTGACTATTCGTCTGGCCATGATAGCTCTCGCCAAAGACAAGGTGGCGGCGGCGGCGGTGGTGGTGGTGGTGGATGGGATAACTTTAACAATGAGAGGCCGAATGCCAATCGAAATTCCTATGGACCACCATCTGGTCCTTCCGGTGGTAGCGGTGCCTCCACAGCCCGTGGATCTGGAGACGGACAGTGGCGAGATGGAAAGCACATCGCCGGACCTGCCAACGCTCGTTTAGAGCGAGAACTTTTCGGCGTTGCTGACGATCCAACTAAGCAGCAGACTGGTATCAACTTTGAAAAGTATGATGATATCCCCGTCGAAGCTACCGGTAACAATGTTCCGGAACCAGTCCTTCGGTTTAACAATCCTCCGCTTGACGATCATCTGTTAAGAAATATCGAACTCGCTCACTACAAAGTACCAACACCTGTTCAAAAATATTCCATTCCTATCGTCATGGGTGGTCGTGACTTAATGGCGTGTGCTCAGACTGGATCCGGAAAAACTGGTGGCTTTTTATTCCCAATTCTTTCTCAGGCTTTTATTAACGGCCCTTCTTCCGCTCCAGCTGGAAATCCTGGAAATTATGGACGACAGCGAAAAGCATACCCTACATCCCTGATATTAGCCCCCACACGAGAGCTTGTTTCTCAAATTTATGAAGAATCTCGTAAATTCGCTTACAGGTCATGGGTTCGACCTTGTGTTGTTTACGGTGGTGCCGATATTGGATCTCAACTACGTCAGATTGAGCGAGGTTGTGATCTGCTTGTCGCCACGCCTGGTAGACTTGTTGATCTCATTGAACGTGGGCGCATTTCGTTGCAAAACATAAAGTATCTTGTTCTCGACGAAGCCGACCGTATGTTAGATATGGGTTTCGAGCCTCAGATTCGAAGGATCGTTGAACAAGAAGACATGCCCGGAGTTCAAAATCGACAAACTCTCATGTTTTCAGCTACGTTTCCACGTGATATTCAAATGCTTGCCAGAGACTTTCTGAATGACTATGTGTTCCTGTCAGTTGGTCGTGTAGGCTCTACATCTGAGAACATTACACAAAAAGTTGAATATGTTGAAGATATGGATAAGCGATCTGTTCTACTGGACATTCTCCATACCCATGGTGCTGGTCTCTCTTTAGTCTTCGTTGAGACCAAACGGATGGCCGACTCCTTGTCCGACTTTTTGATAAATCAGAACTTCCCTGCTACGTCAATTCACGGTGATCGAACTCAGCGTGAGCGTGAGCGAGCCCTAGAGATGTTTCGAAACGGTCGCTGTCCAATTTTAGTTGCTACTGCTGTTGCAGCTCGAGGACTTGATATCCCCAATGTTACTCATGTCGTCAACTATGACCTTCCCAGTGATATAGATGACTATGTTCACCGTATTGGTCGAACAGGACGTGCGGGAAACACAGGAATTTCAACTGCTTTCTTCAACCGCGGGAACAGAGGTGTGGTACGTGATCTTATTGATCTCTTAAAGGAGGCAAATCAAGAAGTGCCTGCTTTCCTTGAAAACATCGCCCGCGAAGGTGCTGGATTTGGTGGCGGTGGACGTGGGGGACGCTCCGGTGGAGGCCGTGGCCGAGGAGGTGGCGCCAACCGTGACTTCCGAAAATACGGTGGTGGCCCTAGTGGTGGTCCTGGCTTCGGAGGTAATGGCGGTGGTGGTGGCTATGGTGGTGCCCCGGCCGCGTATGACTCCGGACCTTCATATGGAGGGGGTGGAAGTGGTGGTTATGGTGGAGGCTCTAGCTATGGCAACCCGTCAGCAGGAGGAGGTGGTGGTGGTGGTGGCCAATCGTGGTGGTAAATCCCACGATAGTATCCACATCAGACGCTTCCAGCTTGGCACCCGATATCTGATCCTCAACGATTTGAAGAACGGCGTCACTCACATAACGCAGATTTTGGCTGGTTATACGGTTTCCTTTCAACCTCCCTGTTTTATCAAGCCGACGGTTTTATATCCGCTCATTCGTTTTGGCATTTTGAATCTATTTAGCGGACAAAATATCTCAAGCTGGCTTGATCTCTTCCCCAAAGAAATCTCGAGCTGCTCAAGAATACACAGCGTACTTTACAGCATCTTCGGAGCCGAATACGCCGCAGCACCCAATGTGGGTTTCGATGAATTGGGTGAGGTCTTAATGTTGGGATTACACAGAGAAGGAAGGAAAAAAAGGCAGAAGCTGTAGGAAAGACTGGCGTCATCGCTTCAACGGATAAAACAGTGTGAGAAGAGAACTGCAGGGAGTAGATCCTATTCCTCTGAAGTTCGATCTGATTAAGAATAATGCTTGAAGTGGTTTGGTGGTTGGACTACCTTTGATAATGCTATTTAAAAGATAATACAGGGAGACAAACAGTTCTAGGCTTTGTGTGTTATCTTTCTCTTAACAGGCAAGAAAGTGTGAAGTTAGAATAGCTGGTACAAAAATAGATTTTATTCCTCCGATAACAAAAGCTTTTCTAAGTAAACATTGCACTCTTCTCGGAAATAGAACAAAAAGTTTCATATCTTTAAACTGCTAAAGAGCTATGTATATTCACAATATAGACTCACCGGAAAGAAGATTTGCCATACACATAGGATGCTATGCCACCCGACTAAATGCACAAGTAGATTGCTTCGGACGCCAACTGTTCCACCACCTTCGATAAACATTAAAGTCAAAATTCACGACGGTATTTTTATGCGTGAGAAGTTCAGCTACAAAAATAGCGTCGTCTATTTTAATTTAAATGGCTGTAGAAAAAACTACACGGGTTTGCAATTTGTAAACTAAGTATGGCAGCCAGCAAAATTGGCGGTTGTACACTATGCAAAAAAACTGTCAACAAAAATCGCGAAATTTGATTCTAAAGCCCATCACTCTCTATCAATTGAACGAAATAGCTTGAAAATTCACGTAGATATAAATTAATTTCTGATACTTAATATTTCATGATTTGGAGTTGTGTAATTTTCTACAAAAAAATGGTGGCTACATAAAGTTCGCAATTTATGGAGACAGTTTTTTAGCAGGTATCTGGCTAGTAACTTACCCTGCACAAAACTCAACATTAGGAACCATCCAGACGAACTTTGCCATCAGTTCATCGTCAGATAGTAAGATAAGACTTCGGTGAGTACTTATTTCGAAAAATTGAGCAGGATCATAGTTAGTAATGAATGTCTTGGTGTAGCATCATGCCCCGGCTGACTAAAGCCACACTAGAACGAATTGTTGGGCCACTGAAAGAAGGAAATTCGTGCCGTGACGTTGCTATTCGAGTTAATCGTTCTCCATGCGTTGTTGGCAGACTCCGGAAGACTATTTCCAACACTAGTAGTGGCAGTAAAGGTGGTCGACCTAGCAAACTTACTCCTCCACTTAGACGGCAAATCGTCCACGACATAACCAATGAAACGCATAGAAACCCCAAACAAGTTGCTGCAGCTGTAAGAAAGCTTTCTTTATCTCTGTAACCCCTCAAACTGTGCGAAATGTCCTACGACAAGCTGGTTTAAAGGCGTGGAAGAACACAGAAAAGCGCGATTAAATTTCGCACAAAAGCAAAAGGAATGGACCATTGAAGACTCGAAAAGAGTGATTTAGTCTGATGAGACAAAAATCAATCGGATATGCAGTATACGTGGCGAAACCCCCAACCCGGACTTGCTGGGAGAGGTATCGTCCCAACGCTCGAGTTTGGAGGGGGCAACATACTGATTTGGGGATGCATGGCCTGGTCCGGACCGGGCGCAATGGGCCAAGTAGTGGGAAAGATGAATACACAACAATACATTAGTATTTTGCAGGAGAATCTCACTCTTTGTATGGAGGCAGCGTCTCTTCTGGAAGATATGCCTCCTACAGACCAGCTAAATTTTCAGCAAGATAATGATCCCAAGCATACCGCCCGCGCTACAATATCATTTCTTAGGTCTAGGGATATTAAATGCTTAGATCGGCCTGCCCAGTCCCCAGATCTAAACCCAATAGAGCACCTTTGGGAAGAGTTGAAGAGAAGACTTGGGACCTATTACGAACCCCCAAAAGGAGTAGGGGAATTATGGCAGCGAGTACCGAGAGAATGGGCCCTGATACCAGCAAGTACCTGTTGCAATCTAATAGAGTCAATGCCGAGGCGAATTGAAGCAGTTTTGGCTGCTAAAGGTGGGAATACTAGATATTAGATAAGCCTGCAAAAAAACTGTCTCCAAAAATTGTGAACTTCATCTAGCCACCATTTTTTTTGTAGAAAATCACACAACTCCAAATCGTGTAATATTAAGTAACAGAAATTAATTTATATCTACGTGAATTTTCAAGCTATTTCATTCAGTTGATAGAGAGTGATGAGCTTTAGAATCAAATTTCGCAATCTTTGTTGACAGTTTTTTGACAAAGTGTATTTAGCGTCAAAATATGCTTGTCAAGGCACGTGCACCCAGAAGAAATATTCGTCTTTCTATCCCAAATGTACTCTCTCTCAAGGGTCCTGAATTTACTAGCGTCTTTGAGGGCCCGTAAAAATACAAGGGATCGACATGGATAAATCCTTGTATATTTATGGTCTAAATTATCGCCTATTCGGGCGCTAGGTCACTTGAAGCTCCGCAAAAATAACCGCTCACCGTCCGCAATGCATCGCGGGTTGACAGTCGACCAACACCGCTTCTCTCAAATTGCCATTAGAACCTGACACATCAACCTCTTTTGGCATCCCTAACTATAGGTCAGTAAGCTAATAACATATGTCTTCAAAAACTAAATATATCCAGGAGAAAACTTCCCTCGAAATACCAGAAAATAGTCGCCGCTCCGCTACCCTCGAAGAACAAATACTTATTAATATCCCGGTGAATTCTTTTTCAGATATCAGACTCAATAGACTTGGGATAAAATACTGTTCTGAGCCAGCCATGACCGAAAGGTCATCGCAAACATTCCGAAGTAGAGTTATGGAGAAGCCTGCGACAAAACCACAACCAGCTCTCTATTTCATACGAGGTCTTCAAGTGGTCCGCGAAGATCGGTGCAATCATTTGTGGGTAGCTTGGACGCAATCACACGTTAAAGAAAATGACTAGAGGACATGCACAGTCCAATGAATGACTGTCTGCTGCCGTCGCTTGACTGGTGATTTTATGTACGAGAGGTCTATGACTCTAACAGCACTAACGTATGGAAAACCATGACACGAGTATGCCGATAAGGCGTCAACCCGTGTTCATTGCCCATGGAGGCGCCACCAAGTATTGTAACAGTACTTAATGCTTAGCATAGGCTGGTGGATTAACCAATGTAAATAAATAGATTTAGATTAGTCTCGTAGAAAATGTCGAAACGACGCTAATACATTCATTATTTCTCGTGCACGTACGACATACAAATTGGCGGGTATCACTTCCGAAATAGGCTGAGCCAAAAGGCTTTTCATAGAAATTTATATGGCAAAACCCCTGTCGTAAACTGACTTTAACATTCAGGACCATTGAGAGAGTACACAGGTGACTGTTTATAACAATATTACAGCAGCATGTGTGACTTTATTACGAATTTTTACAGCCTTGTGACTTATAACGATAATATCGCTTGAAATATGGGTCATGCACGGATGAAAAATTTCCAAAAAATGGCGGGGCTTGCCAAGACTTGTGCGTTTCGTCGGGTGGCACCATATGGTGTCGGAACTTGAAAATCAACAATTTGTCTCAAATATTTCGCCAGTTTTCGTCCGTGCACACCCACGTTTTAAGCGAAAATATCGTCCGGGTCTTATTTTAGGTGCCAGCCCCCATAAAATATCGTAATACACGTATATTACTTATATCGCTATATCCAACTACCCTTGGTTGTTTGGAATCACATGACTATTTTGGACGTTAGGGAGACACGTGTCTGGATTCTAAGTGGCCGATCCGGTGTGGCACCGGTGGCTCGTGCATGTTTCAATTCAAATCGTGAGCTCCCCTACCAGGTACCAGAATTGGAAGTGGAAATAACTTCACGACCCGTACCTTTCAGATAAAATTCGACGGCATCCGAGTATGATTCATCTTCTTATCATCTATCCACGAATGAAAAGAACTTTGATTCTCGAATGCGTTGGCGAAATTCATTTGGGGTTATAAACTTGGTGTTGATGGAGCCGATAATGGTTGATGTTCATGTCCCGACACCATATATATAACTTACTGTATTGCCATCAAGATTGTCTCCGTCTAAATGCTCACAGAACCACATTAACTCTGATGATTGAGATCTAATTTTTGGTACCTCTTTCCCGAGGTTCCATTATCGTCTTGATTGATGCGAATTGGTGTAATGATTACTTCAGGGAACTGAACTTCAGTGTAGCGCCAGAGGTCTGATCAGTTTCTCTCTAACTATTCAATTAACGTAACGAACGTATGGGCTAGCTTGCCACGAAAATGATATTTCTACTCGGACTTTACTCTGTGAGCCACACAATCATTAAAATTAAGGTCTGACTCGCTCAAACTATTGTCTGTGCGTTTCAATTCTGAACCCTTAGTTAATACTTCCGTAATTTTACGTTTTCGCGAATCTGGTTATGCCCTTTGCTCCTCTGACTACTCCTCTGCTCCGAACACGAGAGGAGGGCTTTCCAGATTTTACACTCACGACCACCTGGTCAATTAATTTTGAAGCCCGAGTCCTTTTCTTTTGATTCTCACGTACCTCTCTGGCCCTGGAAGTCGCATTGCACAGTTTGCACAGGATGGACATCTCTCCGTTGGGAGATTCGAGAGAGGAAAGTCGGGATTGGCATTCGTGAAGGCGGGCCTCGCAAGTGTCATGCTGTTCCAACTGACGTACATCGCACTCTTGCAAGAAGGAATATCGATGAAGAAAACTCGCTGTGCCATGCGAGTCCTCGATAATGGGGTTCGCGAGACGGTGTAGCCTGGAGCAACGCAATTCGAACCCGTTTACTTTCTATCGTCAGAGAAATTTTTCTCAACAGACCTGGTGTCACGGCATACCTAGTTGCGTTTAGATAAGAGATCTATTGAACGAGAGTCGCTTCTTTAGCGCTCGATAAATTCGGAAGTGATATGCTGGTATTAGATCGCGATTGATCTCCTGCTAGCCGATTATTGAAGGTTGACCATGCCACTTTGACGTAGAAGCAGCACTTTTAATCGAGATAAATCCATTGATTTGTAGTATTTGCATGGTCTCCTGTAGATTCTCTTCATTTTGAATATTTTTTCAAGCATTTTTTACAGCCTATTTCGAAATTTATTCAGAGAAAGAGAGTTTTGGTGTCCGGTTAGCCCATACGTTACGTTGGTCGCCACGACAAAATAAGCTTAGAATATCAACAAAATATGCGATCCCTTAATTAAAACCTAACCAAAGCTTCTCTCTTCTCTCAACAACTTAAATTGGTTGGTATCTTATTCTTTCTATATTTCCTATGTCCAATTTTCATTTCGGCTCCGGCTCTATATGACCATCAATGACACTATCCTCCCACATGGGCGAAGGCTATACTTCCGACATGAACAGAAGGAAACGATTGGCGTCGGGAGGTAAGACCAAGAGAAAAACTCATATCAAAGTATAAGGGTGCAAATTCGACAGCCCGCACCCGGACACGTTTTAAACATCGCTACGATTCTCGATTATTTTCGTAAATCAGCAAGCACCTCAAATTATTCAAGCAATCAAGAGTGACCTTACTGAACTTACTGCATTCACCGAATTACTATCAAGGAACTCACTCATCTCGAAACTTGTACGCGCCACCTGGCCTCATGGCCTCAGCATATCGTCTTTTTACGATCTTTAGCGTACGTTCCTCGTTTTTCTTTTCCTCTTCGATCGCCTCTTGAGTCGTAGGGAAATCAGCCCTCCAGAGACCAACTGGGGTCTCTGGATTCTCATACATATGTCTATGATTACCGTGCTTATTTGCAAGGTCTCTTGTCTTGGCAAGGACGAGGAGCTCTTCCCTGTCTATATTACTCATGTTCATTAGTTTATATGCATTATCGCCCATATATTCCTCTAGCATCAAATTTTCAGCTTCTTGCTGAGACAAGGTTGGTTTTTTATTAGGATTCCGAGATATCTGAGCGAGAGCGCGGTATTTTGGTTCACAGCAAGGCTTAAGACAACCCCTAAGGCCACTGCGAGCGTGCCCACGCACAACTTCCGAGTAAGCGTATTGATAGCCTTGATTATACTGCGGGTTGATCTTAAAATCCCTAATATTAAGTTCTTCAATTGGGTAATCACGAAGCGGTCCTTTTCGAGATTTACAATTTTTTCTTGTCGTACTGGATTTTTCATCAGAAAGTTGTCTGGCTCTAGGGGCCGGAGACTCCCTGAGATTCAACTTGGTTTGTTTAAGCGAGCCCTTTGAATCACTTTTCTGGTGTGGGGACGAATGAATGGATGTAGGGGTATATCGCATCATCTGGTGAGAAATTGGCTGCAGATGTTCACCTGAATTAGGATCCATCTCTTTCGAAGATGGACTATCTAATCTTTGTACATCTCTACAGATTTTTCTCATTGAAGGCGATGTTAATTCACTGAAATGTTTCCCTGAAGCAGTGCTGGGAGAAATAACTTGTCTACCAGCCCTGTTGGGCGAATTTTCCGAATGCATCGCAAAATCTGGCGACGAAGTCTTCTGCAATATGTCAATTAAAAAAAGGTTCTTTTGAAGGCAAAAGTTACGCCTACAGTGATCAGATTTTTTTGATGATTTTCAGAAACTTCATTGACTTCCCGATTTTTGCAATGATGGCTGCAGTTTAAAGGATTTGGATTGTAATTTGATATATTATGATGGTTGGGTAAGCTTTGCTTTTGCTCGTTATCAATAAATTTTTTATGGCTTATGCTAGACTGTTTTTGCCTTGGGTTTCTGGGGCCAGCAGTAATAAGGGATGGCGGTGCGCCGCATTCTGCCGAATGATCAAGAAATTGACGTTGTTTTCTAGGGGTGTCGAATTGGGCGCCAATTAAATCAAGGTCAATACTATCAGTTTGATATTGAAGTCCATGGATACGGATCGGACTTCTCGCGATGACGTCTACTCTTTTTTGATGAGGGTTTTCATTATTATAGTGGCACCTTTTTCGTTTCAGATCTTTGCGTGAGTGCGTTGATATGCTTTGTGATTTTTCAGGCAAGCTCGGCGACCTTGTTGATGGCTCTTCTATGGCTGATAGACTTGTGGTCTTTATTTTTTGAATAGACGAATCTGGAGCTCTCTCCAGTGAACTAGTGCACCTTTGGTTGTTATTTTCAACCGTAGAGTTATCTTTCTTTTCTTTGGCATCTGACTGGCAATCCTCCAAGTGATTAAAAGATGAAGATTTGAGAGTTTGATGACCATCAAGGGAATCTAATGCTAAAGAACTTTTGGATAGACTTCTATGGGGGCTAGTACATTGATGCCGATGAGAAGATAACATTTCGAGCCGTTTCTTTTCAGTATTTGAGACTGGAGTACTGGGCTCAAACGTGAACTCCATGGGTCCCTCGGGACTAACTTTTTCGTCACCCAATTTACCCTTTAGAACCTTCACAATTTGCTCTAATTCCTTTACTTTTTGCGACTTCATCTTGATAGCTGCATCTTTCTGCTGGACATGACACGCCCATTCTTTATTATTTTTCTTCTGCTCCCTCAGTTTTCTTTCCATTTTGATCCAGGCTTCCTTGAGCTTCTCACAATTTTTTGACAATATTTCATTCTTTTTTATCAAGCGATGGTGGTCCGCTTGGCTGTTATGTGGTAGCAGGTCTGAATTCATAGTTTTTGATATGGTCTCATCGGCTTGTTTGGATTTAGGAATATTTCCATGGGTCAATGAGTGGATTTTATGATCGAGTTCATTCTTTAGGTGTTCATTTTCTCTTTGGAGGGAACCCACTTGGGCTACAATTGCCCTAGATTTCTCAAGTTCCTCAGCAAGGTGTGCATTATTTCTAACCAGCTCCTCAATGTGTGCAGAATTTTCCCGCAAGATCTTCAATTCCTCTTTATCTACTTGTACTGTTGCGCTGTTATGGATCTCTATTAAGGATTTAGTAGTGCCATGCCTCTTGTTTGAGTTTACGAACCTTTGAATATATTCTGCTCAATAGAGGCGCAAATGCGAGTGAACTCATTCTGCAGCTCTTTTTTCCCTTCATCCCAGCTCTTCATCGCAATTCTTTTTACTGTGGCAAATAGTTGTATCCATTGTCACAACATGAAGTATTTGAAAGCGGACTAGGTTACGTCACTGATCGATGGAAAAATTAGTGACACTGCTGGTAAATTCGATGAGTTGTTAGCTGTCCCTTGTTTATGGATGCACTACCAATCTGGGTCGGATAGTATAGTGGTAAATCAGGGCATCTAGTTTCCGGGTTATTTAGTGCCTGGACACAACACCAAAATCATTTGTGGAGATAAAAAGTATATTCATAACTACAACAGTGTGTCTATAATTAATTTTTTATGTACAATTTACTAGTCTAAGCTTCATTTTCTGATTCCAATGGACATATTTATAGGAGCTGGAGGGCTGCTGTGAATGCCTACGCGATCCCCCAAAATCATTTTCAAGGAATCATCTACTGTACTTGGGGGTTCTGTATCAACGTCTCCCCCGTAGTTTAGTACAGGGGCAAAAGCCCATTGCCTGGGTCGGATGGTGGTGTGGTACACCGTCCGGGCCACTCTCCCAAGTAGAGTCTGGGTAGCCGAGGCACATGCCCCACTTGAGACAGGAGAAAGCTGGTTCGAATCTAGCAAGACCCTCACACCACATTTCTCGCCTGGTCATGTATGTGACGATGTTGAAGGCACACAGGACAGCCGTGGGTGGCTGAAATGCGTTCCTGCGGCAGACATATACGGTTGAGGGTAGTAAGGGCTGTAAGGCGCCTGACTTCGAGTTATGTCTTCAAATGATGTTCGAGTGTGGGTGCCCCTCTCGTCATGTTGAGATATTACTCCATGTAATCGGCGGATATCTTCTACCCCCCTCCTGTTAGGAGGGGGGCGCAGCAAAATGCAACAGCTCGGCAAAATGCGACACTTTTCCACACCAAAAATCGCCAGAATCCATCGGTTTCAACGGCGCACAACTCAACAATGCCTCAATGGATTCATCTTTAATTTAGAATTTGCGTAGAGTTCTTCACAAAATTCCAGATAGCGTCTTTTTTTCTGCTCTCAATCTAGCTAAAGTCGTCGAAAAACCTTCCGTTCAATCACTAGGCGAAACTCCAACAGGCATACAGGGGTATTTAGGGGCGCCAAGAGGGCAGAATGAGGTTCTCAGCTCGGAATGAGAGGAGGAACAGAAGAAATACCACAAACTTAAGTATCATGAGTGGTTCTCTGTAAGTATTTATTTTAGAACAAATCTATCGAGGCGTTGTTGAATTGTGCGCCGTTGAAATCGATGGATTCTGGCGTTTTTTGGTGTGGAAAAGTGTCGCATTTTGCCGAGCTGTTGCATTTTGCTGCGCCCCCCTCCTAACAGGAGGGGGGTA
>JAKRRZ010000229.1:0-26867 GCA_022627015.2 Podosphaera aphanis
AATCCAAATTTGAAACAAAAAAAATAAGAATTTCAGAATCTTAGAACATCGTTCACTATGGTTCGATAAAATAAAAAGCAATTTTCACATACAAATCAGAGTTTTATTTGAAGATAGCTGCCTATTTTAGATAGAATATTTTAATTCCCTCACCAAAAACCCCTGTCAAACTCATGCAATATCGTTGACTTAGGCCTGTAGTATTGTATGTCTTTGCAGGGGTTTTAGTTGCCGATCATTATCATTATATCAATATGGCAGTTTGTTTTGTTGATCTTTTCTAAGCGAGGCCATATTAGGATAAGCTCAAAACCTAAATATCAATTTAAGGTGAGAGATTTCTTGGCGACGAAAGTGAAGGTAGTATGTCACTCTCGGCTAAATATTGAATGGTGTCTTAAGAAATCCATATCAAGGATAATATCAAGGATTTCTATAGATGTATCTCAAGATTCTAATATACAAAATGTTCCTAATGTGAAGTTGGACCCCCTTGAACTTTAACTACCTCTTCACATCTCTTTGACATGCTTAGAATGAGTGATCGAAGCTTATCCTCTGTTGTACAGTTGTACCAGGCCTCTAGTATAATTCGGCGTGTCTCTGCTTTACTCCGCTGCCTCCCCCGCCCAAACTTTGGATGTACATTTTGAATGTATAGTTTCATCATACCCCACACATTGTCAATTGGATTTAGATCTGGGGAATATGCTAGCAGATAAATGTTTGAAGATAAAAGTAATAATAATAACTGGACTTCACTAGCCACGAAAACACTGTAAAAAGATAATATGAATTCTACTCCAACGGAGTCTGCTCCCGATGACCACACTGGCCTCAAAAGAATAACAACAACAATAGTCACAATGACCTCTCTCCTCTACCAGAAATCCCTTCTTCATACCTCTCCCCTTAACTCCCTGAAACCACTATCGACAGTCCCAGACGTCCGTCTCAGCATGACTAGCACACATGATACCTAGAGTTACACAAACGACCTCAGTGCCAGAACTAATATCTATCCCGATCCCTCTCCGTGTCATGTCTGATGCACCGTTCCAGACTGCTCAGCACTCAAACGCGTCGCGTGTATACTAAAACTTTTCTACTCTCAGGCATAACAAGAGCGCCCCTGCGACTTGAAATCCCAAGCCGTCTTTATTTATCTCGAACTAATGCGCCTGGCACCGTTCGTCGATCCTTTGGAATTGTAAAAGCTGCTGTACCCAACCGAATATTCTGGAATGCAGGCAATCTTTCCTCCCTACGAGACACTAGATACCCTTCCCTAAGTCTAAATGGTTTTAAAGAGTCCCCATGAAAGTGCCGAGGGATCTTAGTTCCATCAATCTGCCTCAGCTGATATGACTTCCCCATATCCCCTCCGTGTCCCATAATCACAAATGGCCCTCTCCAGGAAGGTCTCAACTTCTTGCCTGCTTCTCTGTGATCGAATAACATCACCAAATCGCCGGGATTATACTTATGGATGGCTCGCACTCCAGCATCGTATCGCTAAGCCGTCAAGTCCTCTTTTCGATCAGAGCGTCCAAGTGCTTCACGCCTGGCTTCATTCCTCCGTCGAAATAAATTGACAACGAGCCTAACATGCTCCTCATTATCTAAAAGTACATCTTTATCCTGCCTAATTGCTCCAGACAGTGCTTGCCTCCTAATCCCTGGGAATCGTGCACCCGCTGCCCCGACCGGTTCGAACCCCAACAGTATGTGTGCTGGCGAATAGAGTAGGTGGGTAATTTCTCGGTTGTTGACTTCAAATACCGCCCGCGGAATATTCTCTGGCCACTTATTTAAATCGTTTGTTATTTTCTTCAGTATCCGTTGAAGGATATCCACAGCTTTCTCTATCATACCCGTCGCCGTTTTCGCTGCAACCGGTGAGTTGCAACTAACCACTCCTGAGTTTTCTGCGAATCTGCGCGTCCGTGCCCCGAAATGTGGGCCCGGGTCCATGTAAATCCCAACTGCGATTCCAAACTGCTTGAAAATTTATCTAAGAAGCGAATCACCGTCTCCGAATCGTTCCTCTCTGTAGGCTCGGCCCAAGTATATCGACTGAAATAATCAATCGCGACTAGTATCCAGTAGTCTTCTGTCCCTTTAAATTTTGGAAATGGACCTATGAAATCGATCCCTAGCAATTCCATCGGTTCACTAACAACCACTCTCGCACTTGTCTGAGATCGACTTGCAGTGCCATGTCTCGCACAGACTAAGCAGGCCTGGATATAATCACGAACATCCTGTGATAAACTTGGCCAATAATAAGGTTTTAGTTTTTTCATTGTGATAGTCAAGCCAAAATGTCCACTGTTGTCGTGGGCCTCCACCAATAGATTTGCCACCTCAAATTTTCGGATACATCTTTTAAACGTCCCACGTATCTCTACATACATGAGTCCCTCCGGTAAGCTAGTGTATCGAGACGCT
Source organism: Podosphaera aphanis (assembly GCA_022627015.2). Taxonomy (NCBI): domain Eukaryota; kingdom Fungi; phylum Ascomycota; class Leotiomycetes; order Helotiales; family Erysiphaceae; genus Podosphaera; species Podosphaera aphanis. The sequence goes on from JAKRRZ010000229.1 coordinate 2,452, forward strand.
TTTCGCAAGAATGATGCCATTTGTATCTTTGTGATTGCAGATTTGGGCGTCGCCCCTGAGGTCATGTACTCAGCAACATCTGTATACCATTCATCCATTAAAAAGCCTCGTTGTGGTGGGCTCTGAACGGGGCCAGCCCGCTCGCCGAGATTTGCCGACAAGATCCCTTTTCCAGCACGCTTCCTCGTGAGTTTGTTCTCTTCCGTCCTGAACAGACTTTCTAACTCATTATCATATAACGGCCTGCCGATATACTTTAGTAATTCCATATAACCATCTTTCCCATCCTTCAATTTCCACTCTGGTTCCCCATCATCGTCGATGGCTAGACATCCAAAGTCCTCCAAGGGTGGCAATGCAAAGTTGCTGTCCGGGAATATCGTCCGCGATAGTGAGTCAGCCACGACATTTCTCTCGCCTGGTATCCATTCAATCTCAATGTTGAGGTCTCTCAGCTCCGACGCCCAGCGCGCATATATCCCATCGAGGAACGAAGATTTCAAAAAGAAGGTTAGTGGCTTATGGTCGGTCAAAACCCTCGAGACGACCGGAGCCCGTAACATATGCTCATGTTTCCTGCAGAATCCCACAATCGCACATAACTCTTTCTTATATATTCCATAATTTCTCTGGGAACTCGAAAATGTAAATGCATCAAACAAAATAGGTACCTCGGTGGACTTTCCATCGCTTGCAATCCTTGTCTGGGTTATAAGACAGCCCGCTGCTAACATGCTTGCATCACTATACAGCTTGACCGGCTGGAGATAATCCCAACCATGCATTTCTGTGGCTGCACTGCACTTCTCTTTCAACAATTGGAACGCAACCTGCTCCTGAGCACCCCATGAAAAATCGACCTACCCGTAAAGCGAGACAACGGCTGTTTGATCTTAGCGAAATTTTTAACCCATCTTCGGGTGATTCCAATCGTTCCCAGAAATTTCCTAACATCTGATGTGTCCCGGGGGGTCGGAAATCTTCGTATCGACTCACAACGTTCCGTCTTAGTCTTAACAATGCCGCCTGCGGAGTGGTGCACCCCAAGTGCTACCGTTTCCTCCACGAACAACTCCATTTTCTTAAAGGATAATCTCAACTTTGCCCAGTCCAGCCGGGGAAGTATCTTTTCCGCCAACAGCGTATACCCTTGCTCGAAGGTCTTGAAACCACTAAAGATATCATCAATATAAAACGTACATTCTGGAAGCACATCTGCCGTTTTCGAAGCCAACAAGGATTCTATCTCAGGGTGATCAATATTGGGTGGAATCCAGCCCAGCACCAGGTACATCAATTCTATGAAGCTGAAAGACGCAGAGCAGGAGCCTTGTGGCATTCTAGTCGGTTGAAGTTGCCCTAATCCCGGAATTGAGAATGCGAAATAGTGTCTGTCATCGGGATAAACTGATGTTGCCCAATAACCATGCTTCAAATCCAGTTTGAAAAACATCTCGTGAGCTGGATGTCCCAGGTAGTCATGACATCTCGAAATGAGCTCCACAAAACAACCCGGAGTATCTTCTACCACATTTTGATAGTTAAAAGTCAATCGTGGCTCGTCCCACTCCTCAGGAGTATCCGATTTGTCGACTAACTGCTCCTGCGCATTCCAATCACTTAATTTTCCATTCGCTTCCATTGTCCTCTTATACATCCCACATCTCAGCCCATCATTTATTATCCTTCTCAACTAAAACTCCTTTCCTGGCGGCCAACGTCGCTGTTTTGGTCTGTTAAATGGGGTGAGTGCCTCCTTTTGTCTGACCCTGTGAACATAAAGGTCCGTCAGCGGTAACTCCTCTAGCTCCACCGAATCTAGGTCTCGATATGTATATAATAATCTTGTAACCATGTCTCTTTGTTCCTCGCTCAATTTCCCCAACTTTGCCCTGGTACCAATAAACCAGTTGTTGACTTTATCCTGAGGTGCTTGGCTCAGGGCCCTCGGTACCGGTCGTCTTTCCACAGGGTGTTTCGACACCTGATTCGTACCACTCTCGCATGCCTGCATGCCTTCAATCTTTCGACCATCCTGACTCCCTGGCATAATATACGATGCCCCAGTATCGTTATCTGTCTTCAAAACATTTCTCGAATTCATATCATGGAATCGTTCTGGCCTGCCAGAAGCTTCATTCATTCCCAACACAACCCCTGGGGTATGCAAACCCATTGAGTTAGACCTAGCCTCATGAATGACCATTCGATTTTTCGTTATCCTAGGTGCTTTCAAATGTTCTCTTAGTGATGGTCTGTCTCCCACCAGGGGCATCAAGTTCTCAAATTTGGTCGTACCGGATTCAGTGGTCCATCTCGTTGCTAGTAAGCCCTGCTTATGCCTTTTTCTGACTTGCCTAGGTCTGTTTATTTTCCCGCTCCCGGTTGGCTGGATGTATCAAATTCGCTATCTTGTCCGATGACCCATCAGAGTCTGTTTCTGACTCTCCTGACCCGTCGTCACTTGACTCTTTGTAGATTTTAGGTCCAGCTCTACCTCTTGGCTCGTTCTGGGGACATAGGACCAGCCTATGATGCTCACTTCGGAAAATTTAGGCCACTGGATTTTCATGACCTTTTCACCCCGTTTCTGGTCACCAATCTCAATAATCGACTCTCTGATACGGATTATCGCATCGACATCGTGTAGCCACGGCACCCCCAACAAGAGGTGCACGTCGTTCTCATTATCGCTCGAAAAGGGTCTAACGAATGCCTCCACCTTCCGCCATACACCGAAAAACTCCTATCTCAAATTCCGAGTAGTGTGTTAATTGTGACGACGTTCCATCTGCCACATTCATCGATAGGCCGTTAAAACCACGGTTTGACAGGTCTTTAATCGGTAGTCCTAGCTTCTTCAGGAATCCGACAGTGACAATTATCATCTCCGACCCTTGATCGGCCTGAGCTGCTCCTAATGGCATAGATATCATTACAGGCTTTCCGTGCCTCGTAGCTCGCACAGTCACCGGAACTCTGAAAGCTTTTTGATCTGCTGCTAAATTTGGCCCTACAGCCTTGCCTAGCAGTGTCTCGGAGTGATATTCATCCCGCGGTACTCGTACCTGCGCTTCTCTAGAATACGGACCGTTATGTTTTGACCTTTCTTCCCTCCCTGACTATGCTGTAACTCGCGTCGATAGGTTCTTGAACGCCTTTGATAAGTCTGGCGATATCTGAAACAAATCCATTAAGGATACTTCAACCTTAATTTCCTCTGCAAGTCTTTGGTAGTCAATGGGACCTTTTCCCTGACGGCCGACTATCTCCCGCAATTGTCGGACAGCCCTTTTCTGCCTCTTTCCATCTTCCATTCTAATCCTTTTATCTCGCTTTTCTTCCTTATTTAAGATCTCGTCCCAATCCAACGGCCTGGATCGTTTTTTTTTCATCTCCTATATTCAGGTATGCATCGAGGGTTACCGGCCCCTTATTGTTTGATTTGCCGAACCGAACCCTTTTCTTGTGAGAGTCCATATTTAGATGCATTTCGCCTTCATCGACTTTCAGCATCACACTCATGCAATCAGCAGGTCGTCTCTCCATTTCTTGGAATTCAGTTCCGGTGAACTTTTCAAAGGTATACTTTGGTATATCGTCATATTTTCGGGAAGCTTCTGTCTTTGGTTCAATCGTCGGTTCATCTCCTAAATACTCCCCTCCGTGGCTCCGAAGTTCGCCTCTCCAATTGCTGTTCTCAATGTCTCTATAGCGGAGTCCTGCTCCACCATCACGGTAACCGACGTAATTTGAGGTAGGATCCGGCATTACTAGATTCCTCAGGTGTGTCTGCTCCCACCATTCCAGTGGTTTTCCTGTACACTCTGGTCTTTTGTGCCCCAGATCTCCACATCGAATGCACAAGACCCCCACGCTCTTATCGAACGGCCTTGATCCGTTTATCACCGGATGCCTTGACAAGTTTCTAGGAGGCATGGGTCTGGCCTCGTTCCGTACATTACCCTGGCCTTTGGTAGCCTGCCCTCCCCTGCGGATGCCTATACTGCTGGGACGGGAAATAGTTATTCGCTGATAATCCATCCTTCAGTGGGAATTGGCCTTGCCACCGGCTCTTGAAATTGCTTTCGGGGCATACACATCTTTTCCACTCGTTTTTCCAGCGATTCTTCCCTGCTGCTCTTCTGCATCTCGGCCAGTACTGACCTCAGCGCCCTTCCGTGTTTCTCGATATATTGCTTTCGAAGCATTTCAACCTCAATCTTGTCGTATTCAATCCTCTGCTCTTCCTCAATCTCCTTTATTCCCGCCATCTCTTGCTGCGCGACCTCGAATGCCTCTTGTAGGCTAGTCGGCCGTGGTCTTGTGAGAATTGCTCTCTTCAAGTCCCTTTCATATATGCCCCGAATGAATGCTTTAATCGTCATTTGTAGCAGGATTCATTCGGCCGTACTCAAAGATGTGCCCCCAACCAGCGGTGCGTCCTTTGTCTGGCTTCTCCGTAACAAATGTTGGGCCCGCCCGTAGTAATCTCTGAGTGTTTCGTTTGCTTCCTGTTTGAGGTTCCCTATGTCTTCCTCGATCGTGTCCTCACTTCTGACAGCTGCGAATTTTCCCGGAAACCGAGGTTGAAAGGCTCTTTTGAAATCCTCCACATCCTTCTCATTTGGTGTCTCTAGTTGTTCTATAAATATTTGAAATTGTGGGGTTGAGTCAACCCAGTCTGCTGCTTCGCCCGCAAAGTTCAGGTCAGTTGATTCGAAAAAGATTACTTGTGACGCTGCACTCCAAAGAACCTATTGCTATGGCCTCAGGCAGGACAAGGCAACCCTCGTGACGCATCAACCTAATCTCACCGAGATGAGGGTTTGATTACGAGGATGAAAACTAAGTAATCAATTAATCTCACTGATATGAACGCGGAGTTTCAGTACGGTTCTCAAGGAGATTAGTAACTAAGGTCAGGACTGAGGGTAGGAGCGACCTGTGCGTTAGTATAAGTAGAGTACATGTTCTCCGTAGATTCTCTCGTTACCTTAGAATCTTATACATTTGAGCCCACGATTGCTTCCTGACTTTTAGCCAAAATTGCACTCGCCCCTCAGCGCGTCACATTACTGGGGTCTAATTTTCCTTCCCTTGCCTTAGGTCATATGCCAACTTCCTCAACCACCGTCCCGCGGCTTCTGATCCATCGTACTTCCCACATGTCTGATACCGGTTGTGCAGCATCTTATGGTCTTCTATTGACAGCTTATTTAGCTTTTCGGCTAACTCTGAGATCTGTAGAGGGCCTATTTTTTTTTTGAGAAGATCACGTCCAGCGAATCTTGAGACTTGGGAAGTAGTACAATATATTGGTAGAGACAAGAAATCGACGCCGTGTGTGAAAACACAGTAATAAATAATCGAAGATTCAATCGAAGCACAGAGATGGAGATTCCCTGCGTAGGTCACCAGATAAATGTTTGAAGATAAAAGTAATAATAATAACTGGACTTCATTCTAGCCATGAAATAGGTTGAATTCCATGTGCCATGAGATAATCTCTTGCGGGAGGTGCTTTGTGTACTGGCGCATTGTCGTGCATAAATAAATATGCACGACCTGTCTCTTGCCGTCTGTTTCTGTGCCAGACCACAACAAGGGGAAGGATGTGTTGGCGATAGCCTTCTGAGGTCATCTTGCCCCGTTCGGCTTCCCAGAAAACACAAGGGCCGCTCTTGATTCCGGCGAAACTACCCCAATACATCCAAGAATTATTCTTACGGTATCAATCAACGACACACGTATTATCATAATTCTCTCCTTTCTTCCCAGACTTTGAGTAATCAAAAAACTTTTGGATTTATATAGGAATCGCTTACCTTTCGAGTCACATAGCTCGGCATAATAAGTCCGTTATTAATCCAAGTTTCGTCGCTCCAAAAGTACTTGCGACCACTCTTGTTCTTGCCATTGAAGGCGTTGCTCTGCCCATACTTTCCGTGCCATTATGTGATTCTCTAATAACGGCGGAGACCTTCTCGGAAGGCATGGAGAGTACCCTCCTCCCTTGAGTGCGCTACAGATAGCACTTTCTCCGGCAGCCCATGAGGAGAAATGAACCGACAGTTCTAGATAAGAACATTGTCGTGCCTCGCGAGAACTGCAGATGAATTCTTCCAACTGATCGATTTGGTTAGGAGAAAGTTTAGGAGTGCGTCCAGTCCTTAATTTAGGAGATGCACGACCAGATTGAACAGTGTTCTTGACTTTTGAATATGTTACTCTTAACTGAGTCGCAATTTGTTTGTACGTGAATCCCGTCCGATAAAGTGCAAGTATCTGGGGAAAATCAATTCGTATCAATGCCTAGTTCAGTACCAGAATTCTACATATACTTCAAGTCTTTGATCTCGACTGAGATATGAAGCACGAGTTTGACCTTGTAAAGTAGCTTGAGTATCCATGATCTTTTTTTTTATTTTTTAAATCATTCTTGTGTATGCAGCCTGAAGCTATGACACGTATGATTACGGAAGGTGTGTTTCTCAAAGAATGACTCATTTTGACGTTCTGGAACACTCATACTCAGATTTCATTTGCAGATAACACTACGAGGATAAAGTCTTGCGACATGTAACCTCTTCCGTGAATACCCACCTGTTGTGCTAGCTCGGCTGAGGTGCTGGCATCAGTAATAATAGTTGTGCTTGGAAGAGATGGAAGTACATGGAACCTAGTGGAAGTCAGCAGAACCATCGACCCTGTTCTCACCATCGGTTCACCACCTGTGTATCTTAAGGACATCTTCAGTGGCCAACATCCTGTCCTCCGTAAGCCCATAACTATAACACCACCACAGGTGGGAAGCGGGATAAACCCGTGGTTATCTGAATACACTTTCATCAAGCTTTGAGAAAAACATCACCGCGAGTGAGTGTGATTAACGGGTCTTACTGGATTCGAACCAGCTTTCTCCTGTCTCGAGTGGGGCATGTGTCCAAGCTGCCCAGAGTCTACTTGGGAGAACGGCTAGGACGGTATACCACTACACCATCCGACCCGTGTCCTGAGGTCATGTAAACTCAATCGTTCATTTCAATCAGGTATAACTTGCTTGTGTCGCGGGATCAATTGATGATGATAAACGCCAGAGCAAGTCCTAATATAAAGTTAGTTAATTATTAAAATCTACCGAAAGAATTTACAGTCATATCTTCCTATCTTCATATACATATTCTTCGACTATTGTGACATGAAATGATACAATCGTTCTGACCAGCTTTGAAAGTTTGTATATGTAGTACCAGCACCGAATACCAGCCACAAGTACTTGCCACAGGGGTAGCCTCATGAGTGTCAGCCTCGTGAATCACAGCCACAGAAATACCAGCCTCGTAGATATTCAGCCTCGTGGAAATAATAGGGTTCTGGCGCAGTCAGAACTAACCTCGCGGGTCTATCCCGTAACAGCTTGACGAGGAACTACCATTTCTCGCATATATACATTTATGGAGCCGGATCGGATGGTGCACTGGTACACCGTCCTGGCCGTTCTCCCAAGTAGACTCTGGGCCGCTTGGACACATGCCCCACTCGAGACAGGAGAAAGCTGGTTCGAATCCAGTAAGACCCGTTAATCACACTCACTCGCGGTGGTGTTTTTCTCATAGCTTGATGAAAGCATATTCAGATAACCACGTGATTATCCAGCTTCCCACCTGTGGTGGGTATTCACGGAAGAGGTTACATGTCGCAAGACGTTATCCTCGTAGTGGTATCTGTAAATGAAATCTGAGTATGAGTGTTCCAAAACGTCTAAATGAATCATTCTATGAGAAACGACCTTCCGTAATCATTCGTGTCATAGCTTCAGGCTGCATACACAAGATAGATTTAAAAAAAAATTTAAAAAATGTATGGTACCAAAAATGGCATCAACCAGTGATGTAGATTGTCCTACTGTGGTACCAGGGTAGATTTGGCATTGTGGAGCAAGACTCCACACAACAACAGCACCTTCAATATTTAGAGAAATCAAAATCTAAGAAAACTTCTATTTGCGCGCAGCTTCAATACTTCCCCCTTTGGGGTTTATTTTCTACATATACACATATTGAAGATGCTGTGATTGTGCGAGGTCTTGCCCCGCAGTGCCAAATCTACCCTGGTACCATGGTGTAATATGATCTACATATAGACACGTGCATGATCCTCTTGCATTTTACAAAATTTGCAGGCGCTAATAAAAATTGGTAGCAAAAAGTTCAGTGGACCTTTTTTGCATTTAGACAGATCCAACTGTATTTTCCAATTGTCTCAAAGACCTCAGAACGAAGAAACTATTCAGAATGCTTTGAGGTTTATGAAAGAAAATCAAAATGCGAAAATTTTACAGGTTGCGCGTCAATTCAAGTGCCAGTACAATCTGCTATATAATCGCTCTCGCGGTATATGGCCATCATCCTCAAGAGGTCACAATAGAAAACTATTGGAGCCAGAGGACCAAGTTCTGTAGGATTATTTATTGCTTCTTCATTATACAGGCGCTCTGGCAAACTTACTAGAGCTTAAGAAAGCTGCCAATAGTCTACTATTTTTCAAGGGTAAAGGAGTGATAGTTTCAGCCAGATGGTCCGCGAGGTGGATGAAATACCACGCAGGGTTCAGGAAGCAATTGAGGGCCAAGCCAGTGGCTACAAAGAGAAGGGAAGCTCACCCGAAGGAGGACCTTGAACACCACTTTGCAGAATTTAGGCGCCGTGTAGATAAGATCGGCATTCAAGCAGATGATATCTACAATTTAGACGAAACGGGATTTCAGATCGGGGTGGTTGCTGGGGAGAAGGTACTTGTGCCGGAAGATAGTGAAGCTGTCTATGTATCTAATCCAGATAATAGATAGCTAGTGTTAGTAATAGCCACACTTGGGGCTACGGGTAGACTAGCACCCCCTATGAATATCTTTAAGGGCGAATATCATTTAAGGAATAATTTTGACAATGACATGGATCCTGATATCCTTTGGGCACGGTCAGAGAGTGGCTCTACAAATGACAGGCTAGACCTTGAATACCATGAAAATTTCGATCTTTTTACTAGGGACAAAACTGTGCGGGCTTTTAGGCTTCTTATATGTGGCGGGCATGGCTCTCACCTGACCCAGAGCTTTGTTGATTTCTGCTGGAAACTCTACATTTGCTCTGTCTTACCCCCTCCACATTTTACACACGGTTTACAACCTTTAGATGTTGGTATTTTCTCTATTTGGAAACACAATTTTGAGAGGGCTGTAAGACGTGAAGTATTCCTTAGAGCCACGGAGATCAAGAAAGCAGACTTTTTTCGGTTCTTTCAGCGCTTCTACGCTATGTCAGTAACACCGGATATAGCTAGATCTGCCTTCTGCAAATCTGGTCTGGCACCATCTGACTCTTCACATGCTTTGAAGAAGCTGAAGTTATGTGGAGAGGACTTAGGAGAAAATAATCTAGCTGGATCCCTATACGAAGGTGAGTTTTCATGAAAAGATAAATTGCAAGCCTGACAAAGGTTAAGGTCAAGAGTTTATCCTCCCTCCGCTCCACAGACACAAAGGCATAGTTTTCACACCTGGAATGAGTGGCCAATACCTACAGATATGCCTTCAAGAAAGGATGGATACGACTACATCCAGCGTAGATTGGATCTTGCTATGGATGGGGAACCTATTGCGCCTTCAGTTCGAAGGGTTACGCAGAAGTAAGAGTAGCGCTCAGAGAGCAATGCTAAAGGGGGGCCTAGCTTCTTAACGTATACACGTTTTTAATCTAGCAAACCAGGCACGCGATAAAGCCAAAGATGGAAAGAAAGTTGTGCAAAATTTTGGTGTTGTTTATGGGGGCATACTCGACGCCAAATGGAAGATGATAAAATGGAAGAGTTAATTGTAGTCGATGAGGGACAGTAAGTTGGCCAGGCCCTGGAAGGCCATACACAAGCGCGTCATGAAAGAGCTCAAACAAAGATCAGATGTTAAGCATAGAGTTGGGTCGGATGGTGGTGTGGTACACCGTCCGGGCCATTCTCCCAAGTAGAGTCTGGGTAGCCGAGGCACATGCCCCACTTGAGACAGGAGAAAGCTGGTTCGAATCCAGCAAGACCCTCACAACACATTTCTCGCCTGGTCATGTATGTGACGATGTTGAAGGCACACAGGACAGCCGTGGGTGGCTGAAATGCGTTCCTACGGCAGGCATATACGGTTGAAGGTGTAAAGGGCTGTAAGGTGTGTTGAAATCTGGTATTTCTGAGAAGTTAAGATCCTTAGTCATGAAATTATTATGGGTCTGAGGATCTGTGATGCGATATCCTTTGACACAACGCCACATAAGTATTTACCTGTTATTTGTTTACGTTTATTCTTGTGGCAAACACCTAAACTTCAATGCCTTGTATTGTATCGTTTCACTTTCATTAATGAACCTGCTGTGGACATTGCTGTTTGTATTTTCTCTTTCATGCCATCAACAATGTTACAGATATTGTCTTTGTTACGTTGTCAATTTTATGGATCTTTGATAAACCAGTTTTATCACTTGAAACAGAAATCATGCAACCACTTATCACTAAAATATATACTGGATGGTAAAACACAGTTGAAAATTAAGGCTTTTCTTACTGAGTTTTACGCATATTCAGACATTTTTCAATTCAACATAATATCTTACAATATCGGTCTAACCGCCGACTCTGATTCCACTCACCAATCTATATCATTCAACCTTAATTTTCAACAAGGTGCCTGACTTCGAGTTATGTCTTCAAATGATGCTTGGTGTGAGTGCCCCCTATGTCATGTTGAAACATCGCTCCATGTACCGCACCAGGGTCATTCGTGTCATAGCCTTAAGGCTGAATACACAAGAATGATTAAAAAAAAAAAAGAAGGATAGAGTTACTTCTTATCATAATTTCACAATTAAACCAACCTTTGGAAGATAATTAGATCGAATTAAATTAAATCAAGCAATTAATTGGAAAAATAATAGATCAAATGTGTGAGGAGTTATACTTTGATGACTAATTATTAAAGAGTTGTGTACACCAGGTGGGTAAGGTGGGGCTATGATATCATTATGATCGATATTTCAGGCCATTTCGTCAAATTGATACGGCCAGGCCGTGACTCAATCATTTTAAGCAGAAAAATGAAGCACTTTACAACAATCAAATGACCAAAAAATTTGAAATCTCGAGATGTTCAATTTATGAATTATTGCTTAATAGTAGTCTCAACAGAAGGTGGTGGGAAGTTGTAGCACCGAAGGTCAAAAAGTGAATTTTCAAAATTCAATTTTGGCAACTTTGCAAACTTCTAGCTCGCGCAATAAGACTTATCATGATGCGAAAACTTTTTAAAAGCCTTAAGTTGTATCTCACCAATCATATTAACAGAATGTATAACCAATCTACAATGTTGTGGTTGAGTTATTTCCATTGGCGCATCAAGTGTCAAAAAACAATTGCAGATTGCTGTCCCTCACCTGATAGCAAAGTGATTAGGTGAGGTGGGGAGGCTGTGACCAACCGAACGATTAGGTCGGTCGTGCACGGATGAAAATTTTCAAAAGATTTGTCGGTTTTTGCCAAGACTTGTGCGTTTAGTCGGGTGGCAGGCACTAAAGCTAGTTCAAAATCCAAGCTATGTTTCTCATCTCCAAGTAAGAATTTACAGTTCACGTCATCATAGAATAAATCGTATGTACATGTACCGCGTTTCTGGGGATAGTGTGCGATTATTCGTCAATCGTTATGGTTGTATGGGGCAGCTCAAGTCACTTAAGAAGCACAGACTCGATAAATCGTTAGAACCATTCGAGGGCGTTTTAATATGCCTCGTCCATCAATACTTGAGAAGAGGGGCGAGTGTACACAAAGGTTCTACATATCAACGTTCGATCAAAAAAAAATCTCGAATTAGTACCCATTTGGCCCGAAGAGGTGCAAGCCACTCCCGCATGTTTCATCGCCCCAGAATCGTAGTTAGTGAGCCGCATTGGTTCTAGCAACTTTCTTTCCCGAAGCTGTCTTATCCTCTTAGCCGTTGGTTTGGGAGCATTGACGCCGCGCCGATTCGCGTGGCAGTGTGCTAGGACAATTTATCCTCATCGAGGGATCGCGAAATCGAGAATTGCCTGGCCTTTAACCATCGGGCTCTCGGACTACACGGCTTTTTTTGAAGGATCCAATCATTCACCAGCACTCTCTCTTCTCCCATCAGTATTTTAGTGTGAAGTTCTGTGTGAGAGAGACAGAGATGGCATTTCAGTCGTCTGTTTGTTTTTCGTCCAGCAACGGAACAGTTGGAGGGAGGAGTTGGGGTACATCGGCATGAAAGACCTTAAAGATATGATTCATGGCAGGATCCCGTAACAATATCGGGAAAAGCTGAATGATTGTCTCGATCCCGCGCGTCTCGGTGTTTAGCAGCTCGGGCTCCGTGCCCACTAGGCTGATCACCTAGGTTCCGTTTCCTCCCGACGAGTATCAACAATTACCATGGACGCTTTCCCATACCATAATGACTGAGTCTCAGCGTTCTTAAATCACCGATGACTGTTGTGTGAAATTCCAATATTGCCTACAGTATATGCAACAGCTGCGTAGAAAAGTCCATGCTTTTTATCAGATGAACGGGCACAGCAGGCCTTCGCCGAAGCCAATTGGTGCTATCTTTCGAAGAGCGCAACGATTCAAAAAGCATCTAGTACTTATATGGTAGGAGGTTTCAGATCTTGGCCGTGGAATGAAAGCTCGAGAATCGGATCAGATACTATTTGGCGATAGAACGTCGCCGGGCAACATCTCGGGGAGGAATACAAGAATCTCTCCAGCAGCCGATAGAGAGGAAATGAATGGTGATTAGTTACGAGTCCTCTGGAAATCTTCTTTACATGTAGCTCTACCCACCTGCCCACTGCCGTTGACTGCCACCCCACGCATTGGCTCAGCATCTCCTATCCTCTCCTGCCTCTATTCTCTCAGCACTTTCAGATCTCCGCCAAAGTATCTCTTTGATTTAAGCTGATCGAGATCGAAAATTGATCGGAAAAAGAAAGTATATTTGCTCAGCGAGTGTACTAGTAGTCTTAAATATCAGAATACTTTTATGACAAACTTAGCACCTCGACTGACTTTCACAGCGGATGTCTTCCCCTAGACCCCTTCCCCTGCTTTACTTATAATACGCTAGCCTGCCTACCCTGCTTTTTCTTAGCTTACCCTACTTAACTACTACCCCTACCCATTCAAACACTAGCTGCAGATCACTCTTCTTAATCCATGTGAAGTCTCACATTCCCTGCAGACAGAGTCGGGGCCATATATCATAATTTAGTCTTTATGACATATACACCCTAGACCTTTTCTCCGCTTTCTTCTCTATCCTCCTCCTCCCCCCCCCCGACCGAAGAATTCAATCCCATATGTCGGAGACAAATCCCATGCGGCCCTAGCCTATCTGCATCGAGATCCGGTACCTTTCTCCACTCCCATTTATTCCCGGTCCTCTTGCTTTCGGATCAGAATTTCTAGTCGTGATATTTCCTCGCAAAAAAAAACTACAAAATCATTTCCTTGCGACCGCAACAAAGATTTCCTTTCACGGCGTTCAATTGTTTTCTCTTCTCCCTCTACCTTCTCATGAAATTATAATTCACCCTTACGCAACGAGATACCCAGCATTCCCTGCTCTTTAATCTTTACAATCTCTCCCCACTCATACACTCATCAGGATTCAATTGACAGCCTACCATACATACCTCAGCTCGTGCATCTCGTCCTCAATAATGCACGCTCGAGACTCTTATGGCCGCAGTGTATCTCTCCTAAACGATGATGAATCACATGTTTCCTCCTATTCATCCAGTCGTCACTATACATACACGGATTCGTCACGTAGTGACTCCTCCTCCCCTACCACAACTATTTTTACACGTGCTGATTCTTATGATTCCTCTGTTCACCGTTCCGAGTCGCCCTCGATATCTACTCGCAACCAAACCGCTCATCCTACGCCGTATCCATGTGCCGTTCCACACTTAAAGTCGTTGAGCCATGCCTATCCCGAGAAGATGAGTCATGACGACAAACATCTGATGTCACGGAGCCACGGCAGCTGTTCTCACAACATATATAAATTTCGGGAGTCATTTTCTGAGCCTCTTGTGTTTGAGGAGGATCCTTACTCTCTTCGTTCCACAGGGTCTTCTGATAGGGGTCCCAAGAGATATCCCTGTCGCTATCGAGATTCTCATCACTGTCAAAAAACCTTCACCACATCGGGCCACGCATCACGTCATTCCAAGATTCACACAGCGGAGAAGGCCGTGAGTTGCACTTGGGAGGGCTGTCACAAAAAATTCACTCGCTCGGATAACATGAAACAACATTTGGAGACGCACACAAAAGAACGGTCTCGTCCGGTAAAAGGTTCTGCAACGGCCACGTCAAGTCACAAATCTCTTTTATGGCCGGCTAGAGTCAGGAAGTCCGCATCTCCTCCGATCAAGAGCTGTCGTTTGCCAACTCAACAAACACCCTCTCACACGTACCCTAAGGCTGATTCGCGGCTGTACTCACCCCCTGGTCCCTTGACGATACCTTCACTCAATTTATCCAGCTACAAAGGGATAAACCCTCGTGTAGCGGTCTATCCAGATCCAGTATTGCGTCCTAAAAGCTTAGATGCGTTGGCGCTTGCAGCAGCTTCCGGGCCCCATCCATGATGCCTACACCGCCAAAAAAACGTTGTATAATCAGATATTTTTACTTGATAGACCCTATATTTCGTTCTCCTTATTCATTCACTTGGAGTAGAACTCCAGTGTTGATAAAATTATGGTTAATACTTCTTTCTTTATTAACCATCGACTTCAAGCTGACGTATATGAAACAGATTCATATCTCTTGGATAATTTATAGAGACAAACAGGAAAAACTATAAAATTTTTTAGCTTTGGCGTTGGTAGGAACTCACATTTGTTGCCGGGCTGGAGTTTGAGCAAAGTTGAATTTCGGGAAGAACCCTATTCACGCATTGACTCTCTGCGTGAAGAATATTAGCGAATGTATGATATCACGACAGTGAGACACGACATCACGAAGTAACTAGACGTGGGTGGACGGAATTAGAGCCAAAGTCTCAAGAGTAACGTATATTTACGTACGTGAGCACTATATAAGAATAGATATCGGTGGTCATAATTGAAAAACCAGCTCTTGTTCGCATCTTGAGTTTTTCTCCTGTAAATTCATTTGATAGCATGGCGTCCAACATTGACAGATCTTGTGCGTCTCTGTACGTTTTGACTTGTGATTTGGGTAAACCACAAGTACTGGGTCATCCTCAGTTCGCCGAGCCTCATATCTCGATAGTAAAAAGCCGGTCTGAAGTTTGATTTTCAACTCCCCACGAACATCGGGCTTTCTGTCTACTACTAAGATAGCTTGTGTAACAAAAATAAGACGTAGAGTGATCATCTAAATTTACTATGTCGAATATTTGTTGTATTTGGTTCGAAGATCAGGCAGGCACTGCTGAACGCGCGCGGAGGAAGTCCAAAGCGCACTGAATTCAAAGTCATCGTTCCTAACGACAATCGGATGAATCGCGCGTCACGGCGACGAGGTAGCTTTCGTGTGGAGCACCCACATCGTCGCTATTTCGGTATGCGAAACCCATCACCCACCGGGACGAGGGACAGGTGTATTTTCGTGAGCAAGGATCTGCCTTTACTGGCCGTCGGGCGTAGCAGAAGCGACCAACAATGAGTGCCAGTCGCGTTCGAATCATGGAAGCACACCCAGGCCGGCGACTCTGACCCATGGTCATCTTCACCCTGATTCGTGTCGCGTGTGGACGCGCGGCTCGGCTCCGCATGGCGTACTGGGCTCGCGACTGGGGTCTGGAAAATCAATCATCGGGCAAGAAAATCGTGCTCGTGCGTACGTGCTGTGGTACCAGGGTCGGCGTGGCAGAGTGGAGCAAAACTTCACATAACCACAGCACCCTCAATCTTCAGAGAAATCAAATTCCACGAAAATGGATGATTCCCTGTGTGCAGCTTCTCCCACTTCTCTCATCGTTTTAATTTCTATGAACACACACATTGAAGGTGCGGTGGCTGTGCAAGGTCGTGCCCCACTATGCCAAATCTACCCTGGTACCATAGACACCACGCATATTCGACGCCTGTGAATCTACACCAATTTCTATTTTTAATACCCCAGTAGCCCTGTAGGTAGCCCTGTAGGTAGCCTTAGTTGGGATCCGGTCCCAGACATGAGGGACTCGGTGTTTCCGAGACGCGTCTGGCCGGGGACGCGACTGGATTCCAGCACGCTGGTACGTCTCGGTGAGCGCTTGATTCGTCGTGGCATAGCTTGTCGAGAGAGGCGGAAGTTGCGTCGGTCACCAAGATGTGGCTGCGACACCTTGGCAATTAGACATATCAAAGAGATGTCATGTCGGAAATGATGTTTGGAAAAGGAGGTCTCTTGGCCCCATGGAAAAAATATATGGAGAGAACTATTTGCCATAGCAGAAATTTTTTCACAATCATTTCTTATTTGGCTGAAAGCATAGGACGGACGAGTAATGGATCCTTAGTTACGTTACCTATGGCAATGGGTTCGTACTCTACAAATTTATACTGGAATTAAATCATCTACATGTACGTACATGGCTTGTCCTCCTTTTCATGCTTCCCTAGACTGAAATTTCCATCCTTATTGATATATTTGTCAGCCACTGGCTCTCAGAAAATGATATTCAACGGCGGATATTTGCGTGACGGTTGGCCCATCGGTTCGTATGAGAAGTTGTTTATGAATAACCCCAGCTTCGGCGCGAAGCGACGATAGGCTAACTCGTGCGATGCGCCTGGTCCGAGAGCTCAGAAATCCGAATAAGTAGACTGTTCAACGCCTGGGTGCTAATATCATCAGTCGGTGATATCAGGCTGATAAACGTGATTTTGACAGTACCTCGCATATCATTGTAAAGCCATCCCGACAAGTTCTGATCTCCCCCTATTTGTAGGGAAATTATGAGCGACTGTGAACTACCTTAGAGCGAGGACCCTGTTTTAAACTTCGGTTAAAAATTCGATAACGGTCCTGAAGGCTGAATTAACAGCTTGAAATACCGTTATTATCAAGATGAATCATTGATTTACCGCTTAGCACTGCGAGCGGCCTTAAAGCGGCATTTCTAAACTCCGTTCTAACGCTAAAGTACCCTTAGCACCTCGCGTTCGCTCCATTATGCTATACGCCGCACATCGTCCCAGCGATCTTCGGTGTGGTGGCCAGGTTATCCAGACTTGACCTGGAAGACCGGGCCACATGGCGCCCGGCGACATTTTTTGACCCCGTGACTAAACAGAACAGAGCTGTCACGTTTTTCACTACGATCATCAGGATCACCCGAAGCATATGTAGGATTGTCGGAGCTACGGCCGCTCTCAGCGTTTGCTTTCATCGTTGGTCGTTAAACGTTTTATGATTCTCCGAGAAAAATAAGGATCTATCAGGATTTAATCTCATTATCAGGTCAGAAATAGGATTTGTTTGGTTGAGAGAGTTCGTCACAAGATAGGAGATAGGAATTTATTCTTCCCGCCAGTTCTAGAAATTGGCCAACTATAGTTGGGTTTTATTGCATGCGAAGCCGTGCTGGGTCAGGACTCGTGGGACTTCGGGGTCCATTCCACTCACCCTTCGATATCGGAACTTCCATGACCAGAGGACCAAATCAATCAGACGCAATCTGGCTGTAAGGTGTGTCCTTCGGGACAAGGTCCAATAATCGGCGACACGGCTCCAAGGGCGATGCGGTCGCCGCAATGGAAATTCGCATTAACATGGTGTGCCTATTCTCAACCGCAAGGTTGTTGAGAGCTACGAGGAATAGCAACCACGTGGGGCGTCCCGTTGATAGGATCAAAGGGTCTTCCTGCACACGACGCTCCTCCCGTCAAGAACGACTCCTCATCTCAAAGGCGGAGAAATGACATTGCCCCATACCCCGGTCGCTTTACCCGCGCGGTGATATCTCCGTTAGGTATGAATACGAGCAATCGAATATGATAGTTAGCGTTGATAAGGAAAGCCTATTTATACGATTCAGACAGATTTACATCAAAATCCTCTCTTTTCTTCCTCATGCTAGCTTAGTGCACCCCATCCTGTGATTGTAGACTCGGTGTGTCGTGACTCGCGGCTAGTATATTGGAATGACGTGAAGCGACGCCTCGGCTACACTTGACTATTCCTATATCAAACATGCTAAAAGAAGACGATATCTTCGCTGTGCTTCCAACTACGCCATCTATAACGATCCATTTCTTGTGATTGCGCGTTATTGTGACATGGAGATTCGCTTGGTTGCAGAGCGTAGTTTTATAGCCGCTGAGCTAAGAGTGCCCACCCTCTACTCGAAGAATTGAGAACTTTCGTATAAGAACGACACGATTCGCTGTTTCGATGGATCTAAGTGATATGGTGCCATCGGACTAGACGCACAAGTTTACTGCCGAGGGCTCAATCTTTTTGCCAAAAAAAGTCCGAGATAGGTCCACTTTTTAAGCGAGAACGTGCATAGGCCACATCTTGGGGCTGGGTGATATCGTAATAAAAGCACGCAACCTTTTTTGGCCGCATTTAATGCCCCCGCCGAGGAACATTTCAGCGAACTGGTATCGCTATAACACGTAATCTCCTACACCACCCACACCGATATCATAATAATGGATACAAAAAATCTTCTGGTGCACGGACCTTAAGGATTTTTGTCGATATATCGTTATAAAGGATGATAACCCCTAATTATATCGTTGTACGGATCGATCTGTACTAAGGAACGCTAAAAATTTGGGTCAATTTTGCGACCCGCCATACAAAGTATGCTATTTTTAAACAGGCCCAGTTTCTTCTACGCTCATTAAAGTTAAAGTCCGCGCTATAAGTTTTGTAGCTGAGCTTCTTGCGCATAAAACTGATAACGTGGATTTCGATTCTAATGAGCGTGGAAAAAACTGAGCCTGGTGGCGTACGAGGCAATTTCCATGTGCGTCTAGTCCGGTGGCACCACACATGTATAAAATCATCGGTTCCGGCTGCATTTCCGCTACTTCGACCCTCATCCGCAGGGAGGGAGGCACATTTATAGCGGTGTTTATGATGTATATGTGTATACATCTAATAGATGATTCAATCTAACGCGTTTAGTACCATCCCAACCTCACTCCGAATCCATCATTTCAGACAACAGTTCCTCATGCATATCGCATCATAGTAAGGAAAACTGTTCAGCATCGAAGAGAAAAGAGATCAAGATCTATTTGATGTCTTTACGCATTATGAGAAACTCTACAACAGCAATCATAATGCTGCCCAGTCAATTTTATTCCTTCCAGCAACTTCTCAAATCTGCTCGACTACGTCCCGTTCTGTGAGTTGCCAGGTTCTAAATACATGCGCCTCCTTGACTGGTACGCACGCATGCTCTTGGTTCTTCGTCATCTACCGCATCTATTGTAGGACGTTAATCTAACGAGATCATTACATGAGTTTGTTACTTAGCACTGATAGCCAATGCAGTGTCTGTATAGAAAACAGAAGTTGGCGAGGGAACGCGCCAAGAAGTTATATTTATTAGAGTCTTTCTGTGGGTGATTTTAGGGCAGCTTCTTTGGGACTCTTGGTTATTGAGCTTGGGGTAGAACATCTATCATTTTATCTATGGCTTTGCCTCTATTCAAAAGTACCTGAACACTCAGCCCGAACACTCGGGGAAGACAGTGAGAGGCGTGTTACCCTATGAATGCTCGTCAGCTTTCTTGAGTTTTTCTAATATCCAGAAAATAGTACATGTTGGTAATGCGGTTAAGTACTACTGCTGTCCCGCACAAAGGTCAAACTGCATGAGAATATGCAAGTTCCTTTGCAGGTGAAAATTCTTTTTCCTAGGTCAAAGTACAGAGAGAGGGGAAGGCGAGAAGGTCTGAAAATTTGCTGAGATCGATCCCCTCCGACTTGGAGATCAGCTCCGCTTGGCTTTCATTCATCACTAATTACGATCTGATTTCACTGTGGACAACGCTATCGAAGAAAAAAACCAAATTTGAATGGAAAATTTAGAACTGAGCAGTGCATTCTACCGATACTTTCAGTTTCAAATTCAATTTATTAAAATTATTTTTCGTAGAGTTAGAACGTATTTAGTAGACGTCAAACATGAATGAAAGTGAAATGGAAATTGATCTCAAAGCCGGGTGAATGGCGTTCAGCGAATTTTCAGACCTTCTCGCCTTCCCCTCTCTCTGTACTTTGACCTAGGAAAAAGAATTTTCACCTGCAAAGGAACTTGCATATTCTCATGCGGTTTGACCTTTATGCGGGACAGCAGTAGTACACTTACAATGAATGTTATCTCAATTTCTGTTAAAGGGACGGTCCGATAAAGGGTTCCCTAGATAAAATCCGAAATAACTCCGATCTCTATTAAAAGTAAGGTAAACTGCTAAAAATAATTTCTACTTCGCCTCCATCGGACGTGCATTTTTACTTCAGCCTTACCCTACCCCAGGGCTAAAGAACGTGAGCTGGTCGGAAAATGTGGGGTTTCCAGGTCTTGTTAGCGTCTTTGGAGTGAAATGAGGCTTCACTAATCCTATACTAGCTTGATCATCAAAAGCACAGATATATTTTGTATGGGAAAAACTTGCCATCGAAAGAACGTGAGCTGGTCTTCTTGGCGCCAAATGAGACTTATTTTGGTAATTATGTATTTTATGACTACGCTTATAAATGCATAACTATTTAGAGCGAAAATCAAATATCCTCCGTCGGCATCCAGAACTGCCTGATATCTTACCGGCATTGTCTCAATGAATCTCATGAGATCATCTGCCGACATTTGTTCCAAGCTTCTATAACTATAAGACTGTGAGACACAGTTCGTCCTAGGACCATTCACTTATCTCATTCAAATCCGGATAATGAAATTGGATGTCATTCTTCATCCAGTTCCGCACGACTTCGATTGAGACGAGGTGTGGGGAGAACAGCTGCCATTTTAACAGCGCAATTACTCTTTCCCTAAGCCTTTCCATAGTTCGGGCTGCTTTAGGCAGAGGGGCGACATCCCGCGTGACTGGAGCCCCTGGTTCAAAATTAACCATACCATGTGCAATAGGTACGATTCTTTCTGAGCATCAGTATGGGTATATGTATGTGTATGTGTATGAGATTGAGATTAAGATGATAGATCTTCACTCTTTTTCACACAGCAAGCAGGGTGCTTTTTCGTTTCCGAAAAAGATGTCACAGTCATTGACGGTTCAACGAAGATAATCTCTGGCGAAGTGTACTAACTTGCTTGGCATTGTTGGAAATCTGATCTGAAAAGTTTCTTCACCTGATAATATTAATTTTCTACAATGGGTACTTGTGGTCGGTCTTCGATTCACTTAAAGGCATTGATTGATCTGGCGTCAAATGTATCCCGTATTAACGAGGCGCACGTAGGGCCTGTGGTAGATCCATCTTAGTCATAATTGAGCAGATTATCTTCTGTTAAGCTTAGGGAAATTTTCGTGAGGGTAAATGGAGACTAAACTCATGAGCATGATAGATAATGGTGGATGTGATGACGGTGACGATGACGACGTCGGCGTGGAAATACCTTTACCGACAGAAAATCAGGTCGATTGGGTATACACAAGTCTGCTGTGTCATGCTGGACGGCCTCCCTGAACGCCTCAGAAGGGTAGCTATGTCTTCGGATTTAGCCCTGATGCTGGTATTAGGGGAGCCCCGCACCCAGTGGTTTTTGGTGGATTTTACCCGGCAGCTGTACACCCGTAAATGGCCTCCGTATCGTTGGCTGGAGAGGGGAGATAATGAAGGGCTAACGGCTCCTCTAAGTGTACACTCGAATGATGATCTGTGGGGGTATTACCGATGGACATGAACTGCGGAGGAGGCATAGGAAAAGGCATACTATCTGAGGAATAGGTGTCTTTGGCCTGTAGGCAGAGATGACCTACTTGTCTGTTAATAGTCTAGGACTCAAATAAACAATAATATAAATAAAATAAATTCAAAAGATTAAATAAATCAAAACAAATCAGGTCGATTGATTCATTTAATAGATGCCTCAGGAAAAAAGCCTAGCCTTAACTAGTCTGTACACTAACTGGGATATACTCTCTCTCAAGGGTCCTGAATTTACTAGAGCATCTGAGACAGGGGTTTCGCCATACAAATTTCTGTAAAAAGCCTTTTAGCTAAGCCTATTTTGGAAATGATACGCGCCGATTTGTATGTCTTACGTGTACGAAAAATAATGAATGTAATAGCGTCCTTTCGACATTTTCTACGAGACTAATCTAAATCTGGTTATTTACATCGGTTAATCCACCAGCCTATGCTAAGCACAAAGTATTGTTACAGTACTTGGTGGCGCCTCTATGGGCAATGAACACAGTTTGACGCGACGCCTTGTCGGCAAACTTGTGTCGTGGTTTTCCATAAGTCGGTGCTGTTAGAGTCATAGACCTCTACTACATGTAGTCACCAGTCAAGCGACGACAGCAGACGGTCGTTCACTGGCCTGTGCATGTCCTCTAGTCATTTTCTTTAACGTGTGAATGCGTCAAAGCTACCTACAAATGTTTGCATCGATCTTCGCGGACCACTTGAAGACCTCGTATGAAATAGAGAGCTGGTTGTGATTTTGTCGCAAGCTTCTCCATAACTCTACTTGGGAATGTTTGTGATGAAATTTCCGTCATGGTTGGATCAGAACTATACTTTGTTCAAGTTTATTGGGGTCTCCCATCTGAAAAAGAATTCACGAGAATAATAATATATGTTTGTTCTTCAAGGGTATCGGAGCGGCGACTACTTTCTGGTATCTGCAGGGAAATTTTCTCCTGGGTATAATCAGTTAATTATTGAATAATTTTTTACTAGCTTACTGACCTTCAGTTAGAGAGAAGAAAAAAGGTTGATGTGTTATGTTCTCATGGCGATTTGATGGGAGCGGTGTCGGTTGATTGTTGACCCGCGATGCTCTGTCGACGGTGACCGGTTATTTTTGGGGGAGCTCCAAGTGACCTAGCGCCCGAATAGGCGATAATTCGGACCATAAATATACAGAGATCCACCATTTCGATCCCTTGTATTTTTGCGGGCCCTCAAAGACGCTAGTAAATTCAGGACCCTTGAGAGAGAGTAGTCTTGTCAGACCCCGAAGCGAGCTTAAACCATGCTTTACCACCCCAACGTTCTTAGTCCCTGCGGCATAGTATATCTGTCCAATTTCCAATACCCGATCGACCTTCTTGTTAGACCCATGCACCGATCGAAAAGATACGATCCACGTCGTCTGTCGTCTGTCGTCTGTCTCGAAAACGTCTCCCATACATCCACACACACGACGATGCACAAACTTTGGGCCCAATGATAAGACGTTTGAAGAGCCGAGCCGGTACTGATGCCAGTTACCCCAGTGATATGTCCGACCCGACCCCAAACACGGCACGTAGTCCTGACATGTCCGCGCGCGCATCATCAAGAAATCAAGCAAGGGGTATGAGTTCGATTGTCAGCGGATCGGCCGATTCATCCAATCCTGACGACGTTGTCAGGAACAACTTACATGACGTGCTGAAGGGTCCCGAAATCGCGCATTGACTGGACTCTCGCTCGTGGCGGCGGAAAACATGAATGACTTCCCTGACGTGCTGAAGGGTCCCGAAATCGCGCATTGACTGGACCCTCGCCCGTGGCGGCGGAAGACATCTGTTGCCAGGTAATCAATCTCAATCCTCTGTACGCCTTGGTACAGATTCGCAGGTGTGGATTCATCGGCTGCTTGGGTTGAGGAGGTTGAGGATCAGTCAGATTGGTCGTAGTCTTGCACCCTGCAACAGCAGGTAGCTCATCCAGGAGCAGTAGATGTGATGTAATTTGTCTATACATAAAATATCCCTTGCGAGGGTCGTATGGTGCAGTGGTACACCATCTGGGCAGCTTGGATGCATGCCCCTCTCGAGGCAAGAGAAAGCTGGTTCGAATCCAGTAAGTACCTTACACCATTTTCTTTCCGGGCGAACGCTTATTCGTAAAATGACGGAAGCATTCTCAAATAAACACGAGGTTTTCACGCTTTTCCTCGCGGTGGGTATTCACGGTAGAGGTTGCTTGTCCTTGAGGCGTATTCCTCGTGATATCTGCAAATGTATGAGTGATCCGAACGTCGAAAAAAGTTACTCTACAAAAAGAGTACATAGGGGGTCGACGACTCAACACCTGTACGTGGTGTCCCCTACGAACCTCCAGATCTCTTAGGAGAGTCTGCAGAGCCAAGATTGAGTCAATACCTTTTTCAAATTAGAGCTGAGTCTATCCCCCTCACC
>JAKRRZ010000230.1:0-26855 GCA_022627015.2 Podosphaera aphanis
AGCACCGTAGTAGGCAATGGGTAATATACAGGCAATCACCGCTTGTCGGAGTAGTTTGGGTGTGATTCCTCTTGATGTGTTCCCGAGGCTGCGGAGGGCATTTGCAACCTTCAACGCTTTGCTTGCGGAGATTACCCAGTGGTACAGTTTAGTGTAATGTCTTCAAGGACTTCTAGGAGTCCATCACGTGATACAATCACGTGATACTCACTTATACAAATCCTTAAGGATAACCTTCGTATAAGGATGTGAATCGTGGTCCCGCAGGGTATCCTTATAGCAAGGGTTGACAGTAGTTAAATACATTCAAATCCCACAAATTCCGATTACCAAATCGCAACCCCCCAACCATATAATCAAATAAATCAATACAGTTTAAAAGTTAAGAAAACGAGACTTCTCACCCCGTTTTCCTTCTCGTCTTACCTTTGGCAGTCCTTAGTTAATCCGATCCTCGCTGAGAGCAGTGGATTGGCTAGCAGGTTGTCTCTTAAAACAGCCAGTTTCCTGCGCGAAAATGGTAAAGCTTTTGAGGCATTGGGTCCGAGAAGCTTGTTAACGAAATCGTTATGAGGCATAGACCTCCTGAGACTTCGCGTTATATCCGAATGAAGTCGACAGTGAATATAAAGAGCTGGAGTTAATTCATCTCCACAGGCACACTCGATAGGAGCGTCTAAACGTTTAAAACGGCGATTTTTACCCACAAAGTTGCCCTGACCCGTACGTGAAAACGCCTTGGGAGAACTATCTCGGGCGGCTTACGTCGACGCATGAGCAAGTCCAGCTCTTAATATCTGGACGGGTAAGCTTCTTCCCACCAATTATCAAGTATCTCCTGCCGTCGCTTTTCCATAAGACGTCGATGGTATGCTAAAATTAGTTTTCCTGGTGTTATATCGAGGTTGGGCAAACCTCTTAGGGCGAACCTCGCATTAGAGTCCGCTTCCACGTTCCCCTAAATTCCTGAGTGTCCATGCACCCATTCTGCTACCACTTCGGCTGTCTTAGATAACGTATAGAAGATGCGTACGTCTTCGAGCCTAGTGGATGATGATCCAGTAGTTATTATTTTCAATGCTTGTTGGCTGTCCAACAAGATATGTATACGCGGCTTCTTCCCCCCGAATCTCCGTTGTTCTTCCTCAACGACCCTTAGCGCGACTTCTAGAGCATATCTAGCCCCTATGATCTCTGCATCTATTACTTCTCCCCCATGTAAGATGCCACTGCCTCGAAGGAAATTTGAATCTTCTCTTTTCAGAACAAATCCCCAGGCAGAGCGTCCATGCCCCTCTGATGATCCATCTGAATAGGCGTAAATGTCCTTTCCAGGAACATGGTTGGCCCAACGTGTGATGGCCTCTATGTCTGACTCTTTTGTTCCCAGCGCGAGGACATAAGCTGGAGGCGGTATGGTTCCGGGTTCTGCGATTCGGGCAACCGTCAAAAAGTACGCTGAACACGTGACATCTGAAGCTCCGGTCTCGCGGATCGTTTCTTGGTGTCTTTCTGCCCATCTTTCTACCTCTTCACCTTGACCATGTGGCCTAGTAGTATTAGGTTGCCAGGCTTCGTATATCGAGTTGAAATCCCCCGCTCCTATCGAGTCCCGAGATGGAATCCAACCAATAAAGGGTCGTATTGCCGTCAGGTCGTTCGATGCTTTATACACATTAAAGAAAGTGATGCCGTTAACCACTACCCAGCAGTAGTCTCCAGTTAGCTTTGCACCTGGGAATATCTGAACTGCTGTTATTATCCGGTTGCTCTTTCGGGTGTAAGTCACCGCCCTTGGTCTTACATCTACCCCACCGCGTGAGATGTGACAGATGAATCCAGGAGGTGACTTCGTATTCTTTGTGAGTTTTTGCCACAGAGGCTCCTGTATTAGCAGAACATCCACACCTAGCTCATGAGCTCAGGAAAGCGCGATATCATGCGTTGCTCATCCCTTCCTACATTGATTGACATGAAATTTAGGTTAGGTGGAAGGCATGAAAGGGCTCGTGGAGTGCCCTTCATGAATGTGTTTCGGGGTTGTCTCCCCCGTGACCTCAGCGTCAGGTAAAATTGTGTCTTCTGCCAAAACCTCAAACTGATTCCAAGTTGAGAGGGCAGTTGGGCTTGCTGGTTTTTGCACCGCAGCAGCGATAGCAGCGGCCTCGGCGCGTTTAACAGCAGCTTTAGCTCTGGCTACTGCGACAAATTCGCGTTGACTGGCTTGTCGAACGGTTACCAGTTGCTCCTCGGTGACCGGGCCAGATCGACTCGGGCGAGCCAACCAACTGCGGCTGTCAGAACAGTGGGATCCACCGCAGTTACAAATGATTCCTGTCGGAATCTCTGAAAACCTCATTTAAAAAAAGATGCTACCGAACTAGGCTTAAAGGACCCACTCTCGCCCCATAAATTGGATCCACTAGCTAAAACTTACCCTAGTGGTAGATAATAACATTATCTTCGAACAACATTGAGTAATTCTCGTTAGGGGAACGTATGATAAGCTCCGACTTGTTCCCTTCAATTTGGCGAGAATTTATCTGAGCATATCTAGTGCTTTCCTGGAAGATATGGATCTTCTAGGTGTATCTTGGGTTAGAAATCGTGCAATTTATAATACCGAGCGATCAAATTCGATATAGGAGTAGATGATCATCTTAAACTTGATGGTGATACCTGCGAACATACTCTCGAAAATGCTTCCTGCGATATTGATGTCCACTATCATTGTGCCTCTAACTTGAGGCTAAATCATTTATAGTGATAGTAACATTAGACTCCGGTTAATGACGAATAATTACATCTCACCACGCCAATCTACACTAATTCGCAACAGATACGATTCTGCGCTCAATGTAGCCTAGAGGTTCGAGTCATTTTTGGATCTATTTGACCTCCATTGGCAGTAGTGCTGAGAAATCGACCGGCACGGCAAGTTGACTTGAGGAATATGTTGACCTTGTGAGGGAAATCGAGGTAGAGAAGTCCCAAGGCTTGTGATCCCGCGCACTTTAGTTGAAGCTTTCTCGGAAAATGGCTCCTTTTTTTCGTCCAACTAACCGTGCGTTTTCCCAATGGATCGAGCCCTTCTCTCCTGTAAGGTCCAAAGGTAGCACAACATGTTCATATCACGCGAAATTGTTTGGGTGAAAAGCCCCACACTTGGCTGATATTTGAGTAGAAAAGACTTTATGGGCGGCTGGCAGGGAATATCTTGCGTGGAATGCTTGAGCAGTTCGTCGCTTAATTCCTAAATCAGCTAGAGGACGTAATGAAAGGAAGGTAATAAGTTTCATGAAAAGAAAGTAGGCTTCTACACCGTAGAGTATCCACGATATCTGATCGTATCCCTACGAAACATCCGTGTCACAAAGCGAATGCTGATGTACCCAAAAATTGAGATCCTTATGAACTTAGGGAAGTTTAAGACGTAGAGTCATGAGGAAAATTTGAGCGCACAAGACTTGTGTTGGTGGGTCTGCACGCTTCGGTGGTATTTACAGATAGTACCGCCCTAAGAACATCTTGAAATTCCCTCGTTAGTAGAAAGATTCAACCAGTGTATCTTTGAGACTTGTCCCGATTGCACCGCTCCCACGACCCTCACCGAGCCGGAAGACGTTCTCTACCACACTCAACTCCGTGGCGGTCGTATCTAAGCCTGTAACTGCCATCCAGTCATTGACAACCATTCCCGCACCAATGACTGAGCTCCCTCTATTAACACTACCAGCAACCAAAGGCACCTGAAGCAAACTCGAAAGTTCATCTTGATCTTGAATCGAAGTCTTAGGATGAACAATGCCGCCTTGATTCGAGAGTGCCATGTAGGAGCCAACGAGGACGTTATCTGCGATGGTTTGACGGAAGACTTCGACGCCCAAGACGTCAGCAATAATCTCCTCAGTTTCACGTTCCAGGTCAGGATGTATTAGTGCGACATGATCATTTGTAGCAATCACGTTTCCGAGCGCGGAAAGCCGCTCTTCAATTCTCTAATTTACCCGATCAGCAGGCGTCGAATCTTGTTGTGACGAGGTCAATGTACCTGTATCTTGACTTCATCTGGGAGACTATTTCTCAAATGCTGTAGTTCCTGATCTGTCGTAGTTGTCGGCACAAGTAGTCCCTTCCGGTTACTGCGTATTGTTTCGTCAGTATCGCCTCTGATATACGATCGGTTTCTCAAATATACCCTGCTGTCAATCGGCCGATGATCCTCGTTCCGGCTATCTGTGTTCGACATATTGGAATGACGTCTTGAAGCTCAGCTTCAAATATACTTTTTTAGGCTGTTAGTAGTAGAACTTATTTCCAAATACGGTTGAACTCTAGCTTACCTATAAAAATTCTCACTCGCTCCCAATGCAACTAAGGCATATGAGTTTGTCAGTGAGGAAAATACACCTATCCTAAGTTCCTCCGAATTAGCTTTGGAAAGACCAAACGTGAGTTCTTGGAACAATCGCGGGACCAAGTGAGGGGCAAAATTTTGCCCTAATCTTTACTCACTCATTCGAGTTCTCAAATTGTGTTCGTACTGCCATGAATTCTTAATTTTTGTTTTTTTTTCACAGTTTTGGATGCTGAATTTATGGTCTAGTTAGTGTCGTCCGTAATAGAGCACCTGTAATTAGAGGTTCTCCCACTACGAGCTGCAGCAAATTTGGAGGTTAAGAGGATTACCTCACCATGGTTCAATTGGTACAAAGCCTCGTCTTGTACGGCTCTCCACCGACCGCCGACCGCCGACCACTTTTGTCAACTACATGTATCGTGCACCTGAATGTATGTGTATGTACGCTCGGCTAATAGTGCACTATGTTCCTCAAGTATAGTTGTAAAAGGTCAAATTTTCCCATCTAAAAAATGCATCTTTCTGTAACTATGCTTGGGGGACATACATGCAGTAATTTCCGTCAGAAAGAGTTTCCGGCCATTTCAACACCAATAAGTTTCTGTATTAGAAATTGAATTACAGCAACGCTATACATGGCACATATAATCTATAAAGACTGCGATAAAAGCTGCCATCAGTTATTTCAAAATCTGGAGTTTTTAAGAATGAAAAAAATGTAATTCCCGACGCACAAGGTGTTCTTTCGTCCATTGTAAGAGGTCGGATACGAGAAACATTCACCCACGATAACTCACTCAAATACGTCAAGTTTTAACTTCCGAGCATGTTAATTATCTTGTTTTCTAGATTTTCACTGAATATTTACGCGTTCAACCTCCACCTCACCTGCCTGCACGAGAGATGGCTATCTGATTCCCCTAAGCGGCGACTCCAAACCTCTCGGACAATTTTGGATATTCCACCTTATCTCAGCCAACCCATATACCGTACTTATCGTTAGTCAATCAATTGAAAGTATGAGAACTGCAGTATGTAATTATGACATAATCGAAGAGTTCCTTGGAACCTTTTAAACGGACGAGACACATGACGAAGATTTCTGGAATGTGGATGGGACTGAAATCGTAGTAGAAGTATATGGCAATATACAGGTGCTCGCTAGCTCGCCGGAAAAGAAGGCTTATCTTATGACTCCGGAGGATCATGAATGGATATCGAAAATCGAAAATATCTCAGCTACTGGGCAAAAACTTCCATGCAAAGTCATCTTCGAGGGCAAAAGTTTAAAATCCACGCGCCATCCAGCCCAAGGAGCTTACAACCTCAGTTAAAGGCTTGACCCCAGACTAGATCGGGATTGAACGTTTAAAACGGTTATTTTCATCTAAAACTACCCAGCTTAGAGCCTGTAAGTATCGCGCTGTCCAGTAAACTCATCTCGAGCTCAACAAGCTTAAAAGTTTTAAGATAACGTAGAAAATAGGATATTCGTACTTGAGGAATATCTTAATGCTTGTTAAGCTTGGTGTTTCACGGTAGGAGTATTTGGGACAATTGGAGGCTGTAGGAGGGATAAATGGGAGCTGTTGATGGCTCCCACCTGAACTAAAGCGCCCTAAAATATATACAAAAATTGTCTAATTAAACTGGTTGGTGATTGTGTGTCAATACGGACTAGCGTATAATAGGACACATAACAATCATAGCACGGAATGAGAGCAGAGCAATAACGGCTCAACCGTTAACATTCTTTGCAGAGCTTACCAATTTGTAGAACTTATTTCAACAGATCATTTAGCACACACACCGTAGAACTCAAAGTACGATATTCTATTTGCTGGAGCTACTCCATTATCGAGACCCTCCCCCTCATCTATCTAGATGCTGTACGCTCAAGCAGCTCAGGTTATTGACATGGTGAATGCAAGTGCAGCACAGCACAGCACAGCATGAAACTGAATCGAAGCGAGTAAGCTTTCAACAAAATAGGTCGAATTTTAACTATTCAAGATATCATGTGATTTTTACCACGATGGAGGGTTATAGCGCTGCTGTAACGATAGGGGCTGGCTGCCATTGAACGAAAAGCTGGAATATAGGCGCAGTGGACGTTTAATTTCATTGGAAAAGAAATAAAAGTAGCACCAGAGGTAACAGAAGCCCCCATATTTTAGTCATTGTATTCAAATTTAACTGTTGTTGTTGAGTAAGTATGATTCTCAGTGAAGGACCTCGTCCTGGCGGGTGAACGGGAACTATGTCTGGAAGGAAAGTATATAGCCAAGCGTAATCATCCAACAGAACTTAACCAGTTATTATTTTCCTTCGAAAACCCTGATTCGCCAAAATTTATTAGAGACACTAACGAAATGCAAGCTGTACAGTTCATCTTGAAGCCCTGCACATATATTAATAACCATCTCGGTTTTATTTTTCATTATTACGCTACTACACTATTTGTAAGCCGCTTTGATTTCGTTACGTCTATCATTCTTATTACATGTATCTATACTAATAAAATCCTAACCCAGTCAAGCTAGGAATGAGACTGCGAATAAAAGTTCCCGCTATTGTTCCAAGAATAAATTTGAGGTGGAGGTACTGGGGGAGATATAGTTGATTGAGATGGTGCTCGCATTTGAGGCATAGCTGGTCGCAATTCCCGGAGTGTATTATTATTCTGAGTGCTGTGAGCTGCGTTTATTTGTGGTGTAGGTGGCTGATTTGCAAACGTTACTTGTGAGGGTAAAGGGGCGTAACTTGGTGGTAGCGCAAGTGACTGGGGAAGAAAACTGCTTTGTGTTGGCGCTTGAGAGTTATAAATTGATTGAGTTGATGGATGGGTAGAATAAACCATTGAATAACCAGATGCCTGCATCATGGTTTGGTTCATTGGACATTGTTGGGGTACGTGTTGCGGCATATTTGGAGAGACTAAGTGCTTCATGTATTGCGTAGAATTCATACTGCTATGATATTGAAACGGCATGTTCATAGAAGGCATTGGAGGTTGTATCGTCGGCTTTGGCTGCAGAATCTCCTGCGAGTGTGGTATTAGTAGAGGGGGGGTTGGGGGGACAATAGTAGATGCCGAGGATTGTGGTGGTATTTTCTGAACAGATGGAGGATTAACTGCTACCCTGGCAATTTTGATTGCATGTTCGGCGAGTTCATCTAGCATACTTTTATTCTGTGGTGCTTTTGTTGTTTGTTTAGTAGCTCGTCGTGACACCTTCTGTGGATACGGTTTCTGGTTTGTAGAAGTGCTTGATGTTGCAATCAATTTGTGCTGGCTTGTTGTTGGAAACGAATCACGAACAGGGTCATATTGAGGACGAAATGGACGTTGGATAACGTTACAAGGCGTTAAAGATGGAATCGTTGCTTTACATTGACGTGGAGTTGATTTCTTTGGGGTTAGAGTAGGCTTATTAGGTGCCAATTCATCTTTTTTGTCTCCCAAGGCAGCTATTACAGCGTCAATGAGATCTTGACTGATACTGCCAAGCCCATGATAAACGTCTGGTGGATACTTCTCCGATTCAATATAATTTCCGGTAGCTCTTAGTAGAGCCTTGACTTCGTTTCGCGCCCCGGCATCCTTAAAGCTCTCATTGATTTGGCGTATCCAAGATCTTTGAACTTTATAGGTTGTCTTGGTTCCATCACTATTTTCTTGTATAATTATATGCGGTTTTGATGGCTCTAGGGGACAATTTCTATCTGTTGGTGGTGGAAAATAGGGATCGTCGAGATCTTTAAAGTCTGGATTAATAGATTGTGCAAGTACAATACCAAGAACCGGATGGAGCTTGTGTGTGCGACAAATATGTGCAACGGAACGCATATCGTCCATGGTATTATTTCCACTGTTGACGTCACCAACACGCTGGGGAATGAAAAAAAATTCAGGGTTGGGGCTAGTACCGGATCCAATAAAGTAGTCCCGATTTTTGATGTTTTTTGAAGTCCATATTCGAAAGCCGATTTCTTGGATACCTATTGAACCATCTTCCAGAATCTGACCTTCAGCATCCTCAAAATTAAAAGGTCTCGGGACGACCATATAATTGTTGGGTCGAGCTTTAGAAGTAGCTCGAATCTTTTTTCTAGGAATCCGAACCCCATATTCATCAAGAGACATTTCGGCCGCATCATCTGAGATATCAGTAATTTGGTTTTTATCTTCTGGTGTCCCAGTATCAGGTAAGCCAGATTGATCATCAAATTGTGAATCATCTTCATCAATATCTGTTGCCATGCTAGAAACAGCAGAGGGATCGAATAAGCTATTTGCAGTTACTGTTCGCTTCTTGTAAATACCCCGCTTCTCATCCCGGGCGACCTTTCGATTTGCCTCGATGATGGAATTTTGTTGGGCAGTGATTGCTTTTTTTTGAGTTTCAGTCCGGGATATCCAAAAATTAGCTGGATGTTGCTCAAGATGACTATCTCCAATTTTGGTAGAAAACTTTGTGTCAGCTAATTGTCCCTAGAACGTGTCAAAATAAAAATAAAAATAACTATTACGATATCTTTACCTTTGAAAACGGAAGAGCAACTGGATGAACAATTTTGGGGGGTGCAACTAGCTTTGTGACTTTCCTTCCATCTTCCTAGAAAATTTGTTATTGCTTTGGCCGTAGAATAGTA
The DNA here is from genome assembly GCA_022627015.2 of Podosphaera aphanis. NCBI lineage: Eukaryota > Fungi > Ascomycota > Leotiomycetes > Helotiales > Erysiphaceae > Podosphaera > Podosphaera aphanis. Next base: position 9,017 of record JAKRRZ010000230.1, read on the forward strand.
ACATAATTATATAAAACTTACTCCACCACAAAAAGGAATCTCTTCGATTTGACCGCGAACACAAGATATTCTCTCAACATATAATATTTTCTCTTGTACTTTTGCAAGGCTCTCCTCTTTTAGATCCTCTAATTTGTTCTGTATGTTGTGAGAACTTTTTGGCTTTAAGTGAGAATTTCAGCCTACCTTGTATTGTTCGTTGATGAGATGAATATTCTGTTCCAGAGTACGTTGGGCCAATATCTTTTCATAATATTTCAGAGCTTGAAGCTTCTCCAGGAGAATATTATATTCAGCATTTAGATCATCAGTGAGCCGCTGAAATTCTGGTATACTCTCATGGTATTTTATGTTATTTTCAAGCTCATCTAGCGACTTCTGGCTTAAATCTTCAAGGGCAGAATGCTGGTGGGTACCGATGAATTTGAAGAAATTGTTTAGGTCCGCCTTTCGAGCTTTTAAAGCGAGTATCCTGGGAGGATCTGGTATGGACTTTGCACGTCCTCTCTTCGATCCTCCTCTTAGCAAAGTTTTTTTGCTACTTTTAGTAATGGCAGGCTTACTAACGCCTGAACCCACCCTTCCGCCACTTCGACCACGGCCACGTCCACGTGGAGGCATTCTAAATATTCTATTCTGGAAGTTGCCGAAAGGACGTATGATTTTCCTATACAAGAGGGACCATAAATTCTAACTGTCTTCAAAGCTTTCGGAAGATAGGTGTTCAAAATTCGATTGGATCGCTAAAATTTAAGTTAATGACAACCTCACCGATTTAAAGCTTATATTTTTTATAGATGATTAATCTGATTTTTGAGTGAAGGCGGTATCTCGTGACCAGTTCTTTGTGTTTTCAGTCCCAGATGCAAGTTGTAGGTCATTTAAACTTGGTAGATTTTCCTTTTGCTTCCATCGGCGTGAAATGTAGTCTAGTGTTGTTTATTCTATAGACCAGAACAAAACTGATCAAGGAGTTTTATATGGAGCGTGATTGATGGCGTAACCAAGCTGATTTGAACAGTAGAGTATGGTATGGACTGAAAAGAAGACTAGGGCTGACGTACTGAATCATGTAGATTTCAATTCAGAGGGAGTTTTTTTTGAATTGAGTTTGTCCGAGAGTAATGATGTTCAGTGTCGTCAAGCTAGCGCAGGCAGCAAGCCCAGAGAAGCTCGGTAATACAAACAAATAAGAACTTCAGTAATCATTTAATTGCGGCTCAATCAACTTCAGAACTATGATCAGTGGAGTTGATTATTTGCTGGGGATCATATTTCACAATGACAGATAAACCTTTCAACTTAGACCTGACAAGAGGACCCTTGACATTTTCTTAATCTCATGTAATATTTTAGTGCAAGCGCTATATTAGCTTGCAGAATAAGTTAATTGGTAAGACTCTAACAAGATCCAACGATTGATTGAATGTGAGTAGTGATCTTGAAAATTGAAAATAAAAGAAGACGGGTGCTCATCTCATCGTAGTCATTCTATTCGAGAATCAGCGTTCTCATACCAGCGCTTACATAATCCACGTGAATCCCATCACAATTCCTTGGCAAAAGACCAGCTACATGTAGGCCCTTGCCAGCACCACATCATCAGACCCTCAACTCCTTTTTTCTTCACCAAATCCTCTCTGTCGTCGGGAAGACACATGCAACTGCCTTTATTTGCACATGTGCTAGGAATGAAAAGTTTTCATAACATCACCAGCACTTGGGATGATGCAAATAATGGTACATGGTACATGTAATAGCCTGCGGTAACACCTACAAAATTCTACCCGCAAAATTGTCTTGGATCTAAACAAAGTCGCAAGCTAGCACTTTAAGCATCATGCAGGCTACATTTGGCATACTCACCAAGTGCAACACTCATTCAAGCAGTCCCGTCCTTATCCCACAAACAGGAAAATTTCCTGTTGGAAGTCTAGCAGTTATCCTTCCTCAAAGATCTCGGATACATGTTCTAACAGATATATCTACACCTCTAAACACCCATATAACTCAAAAGCAACCAACCTTAGCCCACCCAGAACCAGCTCAAAATGACCATCGACTATTCTTTTGTGTCTAACTAAATAATCTGTCCAACAGCATGTTTCTACGCGCAGTTATGCTTTAACTTATCAATTTATGCGGCGAAAAACTGTTCCTGGAACAAAGACTAACAAAGCTAGATTTCACGTCTGCCCTATCTTTAGTGTCGGCAATCCATCTAAAGTCCAGAAAATATGGCCAAAGTCACTCGAGACTACTATTGCAAATGCGAGAAGAGGTTTCAGCTAGCAAATATTAGAGCTGCAGATGCAGAATCTAAATGCGAACGCTTAGAACTCTACCTTAAAGGCTGGTAAGAATATTAAATCGAGGAAAATTTTAGATGAGAATCAAGGGCTTTCTGGGGTTAATAACATAATAAATAGCAGTTGTTGCTCAAATTGAAGCTCCAAATGGTCCACAGACTTCTATTTAGAGTTGCAAAACCCATAAATAAAACTAAGGGCTAAAATTTAATCCCGTCTACAATTTTAATTCCACATTCAGGTGTCATTAGGGTGATAACCAAAGTCGGCTGTAGTGTGGCGACCCGGGACTGAATGCTTCAACTACTCCGCCAAACTGCCCTAAAGGAGATGTGAGAATATATTTCTTTCCTTGGCAATCTCGTGCGTTTCTCGTAGTTGATGGAAGCCCAACAGTCTAGTATCAAGGTCAGAGGAGCCTAGAACAATGGCGTCGAAATAAGAGAAAACTCTCCGATTGGGGGTCTCACAGTGCACGGGTTTCTCTTTTAAACCACGGACTCTTCGTCAAAAAACATTCCGAAAACTTATCCGATTTGCTGGTTCGGGAAGAAACCACGGTTTTTTAACAAAAAACGAGTTAACTGTGAACCCCCTAAATATAGCGTTATACTGGATTATTTACCTATTATAATGGAACATCTGGACTTTACTGAGAACAGAAGTTGGGTGTATTCATCTACTATTCATATTCCTATCTATGCGTCGAGGAAGAAGTAGAATTAGATATATTTCTTCACTTGTTACATCTCTTCTATCGATATCTTCATTTATATCTTCTTACATCTATCGATATTAAGTATCCTTTCCAACACAAATTTATCTGACAGGAGACAATATCAGTTCTACAATGTTATTTTTTGACCATTCGGCTGTATACAGTACGATTATGTCCTGTAATCATATTTTGAGGATTGACGAAAATTAGGGGACCGGGATTATATCGTTGCCAGTGGTCTCATAGAAAGGCCAAAAAGAAAAAATCAACTCACCCAAGCTCAAGTTGATGAGATGGAAGCTTTTGTGTGTCTCTCTTATGAATCGTCAGATAGCCAACCTTGGGATCGCCTTTGAATTTAGGCTTTAAGACTCAACTGAGCTCACGATCAAAACAGTCAGCCAAACCTATCCCATTTCAGCCAACTACACCATAAGGGCTATATAAACTTGATATGATCCTAAATTTTGTCATTATTCACGGCAATTCTATACTAAAATACAGTCTATTTGAGTCGAGAGATCAATTCAACCAAACCCCAAGAAAAAGGCTATCCCCAGAGTTTTTACTTCACCTAGATGTGCTCAAAGGCAGAGAATACTATAGACATTTATTTTTGGCAAAGCATTCCATATCCGAGCTCAACAAAAGAAAATAGTTCAAATGAGTCTCGGGTCTGTTGGATTATCTGGATCGATGAGATCTAGATAATTGACGGTAGACACTGGGGCATCTACAGAAGAGGTCTATCAGATCCTGGCCATCAGCTAGGCTCCGGGTGACCCGCAGATGAGCCAGAAGACACTCACCTCGTCGATAAACTCGGAAAAGAATCACGTTGATTTATGCTCTGCTGCACAAAGCAGCTTTTACTTGTAAAACTTAGATTAAGGAATATTGAGTCCATGGTCTGACCAGCATACTCCCCATAACCCAATCCTGAAGAGAAAACAGAAAGGAATAAAAAACTGGCCTCCGAAACATACAATACTATCGACTTATTTACGAGGCAAAAAAGGCTAGAGACATTTCTTGGTTAAAATCAAGATATCATATCCAACACAGAGCTACTTCCACTCTTCAGTGTAACATTGTTACGGTCTATAGACCAGGGGGTTGCCCGTAGGCTAGGTTGGCCAACCGAGCCGCAGTCGCATGGCATTGTTTGATCTGTTTGCTCTATTTTTTCGTTTGGGATTGATCACGCGGAACCCAATCTCTGATAGCGTATAAATAGGTGCTCGTAGCCCAGTTGTAAGACATTATCATCGATATTAATAGTTTAAGAATTAAATATACATATCTTGTACTTGCAAGCGTCATCTTGGTCTCGAGACTGTGACAAACATGAGACGTCTCCATAAAAAAGAGCCACGCAAGAAGATCCTGGTAGATCTCTGGTATTTACTACGGCATGTGACTACTCTAGAAGCGAAATATTGTCGGGAATTGCTGAGTCATCTAGTAAAACCTCGGCACACAAATAGTATTACTGTCTTCAATACTTGTAATAATAATCATCTATCCTCCTGACAGTATCGTAATATATACTATCGTATTCTCTCTCCTACCCTTAATATTATATTTATACTCTTGTGTCTCACTCTCATCTCCTAACATATTCTTAACAAATATGGCAAAATATTTGATATTTTCATTGACCTCTATCGCCGTCATCCCGTCTTCAAAAATCCCCTCAAAAGCAGCTCGCCAATCATATTCAAGACGCTCAGCGACAATCCATTCTTTATAATGTCCCAAAATATGGCAAAAGGCCTTTACGCGTTCTATCGTGAATCAGAAAAGCCATGGTCAGACGTTTGATTTATTTCATTAAGGAAGAAAAGGCGGCTTTCTGGATGGATAACGAGACGAAGATTTGAAGGAGTCCATAGATCCTGTTCAAGTTATGAAAGAGATACTAAGCACAGTCATGTCTCGAAATCCGCAGCTTGGTATCATAGTGTAAAGGCTAAATCGCTATGATTAACGAAAAAAATAGCAAAAAGTTAAAAGCTAACTTTGACAAATAGGACTAACATCATATAAATCCGATTTTTATTTGAATAAAGATCTAGTGTTGTTAAAGTTATAAAATTACGTACTGCAAGAAAATAGTTAAACCAGCTAGGGCTTAAATTTTCAGAAATAAAGAAGGATATTTATATCGATGGCCATGAACGACCCGATATAGTTGAATCTCGAAAGAAATTTATCTTAGAAATTATTGAAAGTATCCCCAGTAAGGTGATGAGCCTCTAAAGATATAACTGTAAGGGCTGATAGCAGCGGATGTGCGAGCGTATATTTGTCTGATAAATACAATTTCTTACATACATTTCCTTCACACTCTATGTGTGCTTATATACATGCAGGGATTGCTTGGAAGTATTATCTAATCAAAGTATTACCCTTTAAGACATTACCGATCGCCCATCATCAAGTCCCTTCATTGACATGCCCCTGACAATATTCTTAACAGAAATCGATAATTTAGATCCATGTTTGGTAGAACTTGAAGCCGACGAATCAAAAAAGGATAAAATCTATCCAGCTGGTTGAATTCAATGGAGAAGGTTCATGCTCTATTATAGTCATCTCTCACAATAAGCGCTCTTTCTTGGCTGATAAAGAAGATCTTTTGAGGCATAGGAAAACTTTAATGGATCATTTCTACGACCAAAGAATTAAGGCCAGGAATTAATGACCTCGGAAGATTAAAACCTTTCTTCACCACGGAAATAAAAATCCAAGGAACTTCGTGCTTAATGTTTGTAGGCTACTGAAGACGTTGAATTATTTGAGCATGGAAGAACTTTAAGACGGCTGCTGGAATGAAGAATTGTCTTTTCAAAAGCTCATGATTAAAGCGATTTCAATCGCTAAAGCACTACTCAGACTATTCCATTCTATTATATTTTATAATGGTACCATCTATGCAATATACTCAGAGCGCAACAACTGGATTGTTCCTATAACCTACGACGTGCATAGGCATACACTTACTTAGTAGGAATAGTTCACTGTGCATTTTTCAGCATTGGCAGGGAGGGGTCCTCGTCTGTAACTGAATACAGAGGAACGAGCCAAGATACGAGGAATTTCTGACAAAATCTCTCAATACGAGATTTAGAATCTTCCGGTGATATTAAGCTCATGATGTCTTCCAGATGAAGGACTCTACACACAATTGTAGAACCAAGGGATTCATTCGCATATAGACTACCTCTACTCATTTAGTTGCACGAGCGCTCTAGTTTAGACTGCGCCACCGAACTTATGATATGAACAAAAGTTGTGGAGAAAAGCAGGCATGGCTGTGAGATGGACTTTTTCATGATTCCTTGGAAATACGGCACGAGCAGTGGATATACATGTACTATGAGAAAAATACTGGCACATGAGTCCAGAAAAGCGTCCAGTTAGTGCTGCAAGAAGAACGTCTATGACCGGACAAATGGCTCACCTATGGAATTCGCCAAACTCCTATATCCGAATTGCATCGCCGGACAAAAATATAAATTTTGCAGGCAGCTAGTCAGCCATAGATCATCACATTATTTCAGGAGCTGACGCTGTGATGCAAGTACAGAGTGACGGGTTCGACGCATCTACGTGTCTAGAAGCTTTGTGAACCGTACCGAGAACATCGAGCCTGAGATGTGGTGACTATGAAGCTCTACCTCCACGTGGTTCCAGCCATGATGAAAGATCCTGCAACTCTCTTTTAAAGTAACCAGGCGGATTAGTTTGTTGCAGATTATGCAAGAAGATGACTCACTAGTGTAACAGGGAGAATCAAATAGAGTGCTCAGTACTGGTAAGAGTATTCATGAGAAGAACTTCGCCGTCGAGTGCCTTTTTTTGGAAAATGGACCCAAAGAAATGATTCTGGTAAAGTATAAACGAGATGAGGCTCTATAAGAATCCGTTTTTTTCGTGGTTCGATCAGATGAAATCGTGGTTAAGGTGAGGTAAACCAAGATTTGGCAAGAAAAAGGTTTTTTTGGCATTTTTCGAGTCAAAGTTGACTGAAACGTGTTTTGGACGTCGACCCGTGGTTTACCATACCAAGGTAGAGCTTAGAGCTCAATCCGAAAAACCCAACCACACTCTTTGTCTCGCTCAAACTTATCCAAACGCCACCAACGCCGAAATCCTTCAGCCATGTTCTCAGCATGCTCATCGATCAAAACTTCTAGGTGAGAAGTTTTATTTTATTGCGCTGGAGGTTCCTTTGATACAGTACTCATTTCAGTGGACTGAGGCGAGGGCTGAAGGATTTCGGCGTTGGTGGCGTTTGGAAAAGTTTGAGCGAGACAAAGAGTGTGGTTGAGTTTTTCGGATTGAGCTCTAAGCTCTATCTTGGTATGGTAAACCACGGGTCGACGTCCAAAACGCGTTTTAGTCAACTTTGACTCGAAAAATGTCCAAACACCTGTTTCTTGCCAAGTCTTGGTTTGCCTCACCTCAACCACGAAACAAACGGACCCTAAGCTAATTAGTCCTACATAAGTAATCTCTATTTAGACTTCCTATCACTTATTGAATTCTAAAAACTTTCACATTATCCTTTTCATTATTGTATTGGTATTTGGTTTTTTTCGAGCAGCGTGGTTCGTCACTCAGCCGAACACTGTTTGCGAAACTACCAACCTCACCTCACGCGTTTTAAACCCATTGGTATAAAAAACTCGAGTTTTTTTTTTGACCAAAACGAGTCCAACGTTGCTTTTTTACACGACGTAAATTAGTCGGTCAAGTCAAAGACGTTTACATAAGTGTAATATCGGTGTGAAATATGTGCCTTGTGGTGGTGGTTGAGCCCTTTATTTTATTTTTTTTATGACGTCAATTATTGTGTATGCAGCCTTAACGAAGAGTACTCTGGACACGATTTGGCGGCTTGAGGCCCATGCAGGTATTTTCGGAAAATACGTATACTTCCGCAGAGTGACTTATTTCGACGTTGGGAATACTCACACGCAATGTTTGTTTGCAGATACCACTACGAGGAGCACGCCTGACGGACTAGCGGCTTCTATCGTGAGTACCCACCACAGGAGGAAGCGGGACGCACCCAGGATTACCTAAGCTTGCTTTCATCGTTCTACGACCACATTGTCAGCGCGAGAGAAAATGGTGCCAGGGTCTTGCTGGATTCGATTCAGCTTACCCGTGTCTCAAGCGGGGCATGCGTTCAGGATACCTAGACTCTTCTTGAGAGGATGGCCTGGACGAATCACCACTACACCATCCGACTCTGGTTCAGCTCATTTTTAGGTGGTAATCACGTTTATTTTATGGCGTCCAAGTCGGGTCGAATCAATCACAGAATTACAAAGCACGCCGAAGCTGGAACTCATCATGTCTAATGACTGTAAAAGAGGGCCATTTCCTCCGAGAGCTTCCGTCAAGTGAGATTCCCCCGGAAAATTGAGACAACTCCCGACATGCACGTCCAGCTAATATCACAGATGCAGAACATACCATCTTGCCGAGAAATCCGGGTCAAGCTCAGAACTTTGGCTTCGGAAAAGAGCAACGACGTGTTCAAGATATGACTGACCCATGTTATTCCTGTGATGGAGCGTATTGCCGACCTGCTGCGCCATAAGATTCCCGTGGGGAAACGCGGGACTCAAGCTGCTTCTTCACTTTGAAAATTAGTTAACTAACTACAGAAGAAATTGAATCAAGCTAGGTGGAGAATTTATTAATTAGCTTTTTTGGCGATTGTTGGTTAGGTCTCGCAATACAGGAAAACGGCCGAAATAATTTTTCCTTTACCTTCCCATACTGCCCTGAGAGCCTGAGCTCCTCACGTCAGATATCGTTGCTCAAAGCCCAAGCAACAAACTTCAATACAGATCACATCGAAGCACTAGAATTCTAAGATTTTAGATCAGAGCCAAAGAATCACATAGCAACCAAACGAGAAACTTGGTAGAAGCTGTCTTATTTTCTTTCACTCGGTATGAAATATATCCGCTGATGGTACTTGATTTTAAATCTAAGCATGACTGTGATAGCCGTTTGAAAAGATATCATTCTTTAGAAGAAGCATCTTTAACTGAGATTCTTCTGAGGTAGCATGAGATAGCATGAGGTAGTATGAGGTAGCATGAGGTAGCTTACTGGCGTCTTGGTTTCCTGATGAAAACTTGCCAAGTGATATGAGCCTGAAGTTTCAGGTTTGATCTCTGAGTGTCATATGAGGTTATGATTATTGCTCATCATCATCGGGTTGATCGAAAAGGAAATTGGCAGCTAATTCCTCATTCTTTTCACATGCAAAATAAGCTTGGATTGCTAAGTCTCGAGAAAAGCCGAGAAGGCATAACTAATGTTTCATTAATAGGTTTACTTAGTATATCTCTAGTAGACTTACTCTTTCAATTGCAGCACGTTCATCTTCTGTTACACTCACTGAAGAAGCCCCAGGAGGTAGAGGGGCTTCAGAGTCAGCATCTTCGCTTAGTAGTTGAAGGAATTGTTGAGAGTGATCCCCGATTAATGCAGCTAATTGTGGATTCCCAGCGCCGACCTGTTGAAGAATAGGCTCGAGCATATGAGGCTGCTGCTGGACAACTTGGCGGAGTTGTTGAAATTGTGGATTGTTTCGGAGGAAGTCGAGATTACCTAATCCAGCAGTACCTGCGCCGCCTGCTGTTCCACCTGTTGTGCTACGAGTGGCCCCTCCTCGAGCACCTCCTCCTGTCATGAGAGCTGCTGCCGCATCAAAAAGATTTTGATGCTGGCCTGCTGGTTCAGCACTGACAGAGGCTGAACCTGATGGAGACGGTGAAAGACTCGGAGATGCAGTTGATGGATTCAGCCCGGGTCGGATATCTTCTGGAATACCCTGTAGTTTCATTAGCATTAATACCGGATCAGACTCTGGAGAGATTACTAACATTCAAAAGATATTCCACAGCACGTTCAGAATTGTAGAATGCTGCACGCATGGCTGCATCGATGTGTGTCCGCTCAAAACCCATACTTTCTAACTCGGCAATTTGAGCTGATCGTTCGGCACCTATAGCTAATCCTGTAGCTGGACTGGTAGAGGCTTCGACTGCAGTACTTGACTCGATATTCATATTGGAAGGAGTAGGAGTAATGACAGCAGGGGGTTCTTGTGATATTGGTTGTGCGGGAGCTGCTGGCGTTGCAGAAGAAGTGGCGTTGGCCGGGGTCGAAGGGGCTTTTGCCGTTGTGGATATCACTTTAGGCTGCTGCTATTCAGTATGGCTGGAAAAGAAGAGTTCTTGTGAAGTACCTTTGTTGTCATACACACGACAAACCCCCTTTCTTCAATCTTGTATGATTCAACAGTGTTGGCATCTTGAAGAATCTTGCCTGTGCGGTTTAATCAGCAAATTTTGGTGCCACTCAACGATTGAATACCTGAATAGATTAGTTTTTGTGTCGAGGCTTCCCATCCTTTCTCTGCTGCAATCTTTTCTTTTAAAGTTGAGATCTATATTATCGTCGTCAGCCCTAATTTGGCAATAACTTGTAAATATCGTACCAGATCTGACGGCTCAGCTTCGATAGTGAACTTGTTTTGCTTCAAGTCCTAGATAGAAGTCTAGTTAATGTAATGGAGGGGTAATAGTGGATGGAGCACTACTTACCCTGAATGATAGCTTCATCTCTGGGTTGAAACAGCCTTATATGCTGCAATAACTAAGTTTGTGAGGAAATTTTATTATTGCGAAGAAGTCAAGCAGCTCTGGAAATATGTTATGATCGTAAACAGGAACGACACGACAGTACAAGCAAAGTGTTGTTGCACCAGGGTCTGATAATGTAAGATTTAGCTCAGCCTCATTATCGAATAAGCGAAAAAGGGACCGTTCAAACAAGCTCCTGACATGTCAGCCTCGCATTGTATCTAGGGAACAACTAAATCTAGATGAAAACGACATTTGATGGCATCGGCACCAACGGAATTTGTGGCCTTGCTCAACCTCAAAACTCAAGTATCTACCAACATGTTTAATTAGGAGCCCAAAATTTATCTTTACTATATTGCAACACAATGACAGGCAACATCTAAGAGGCTCAAATTTCTGACCTGCGTTTTTTAAACCCCACGACAAGAATGAAGATAGGTGATCCATTACCAGACGCCGAGTATGAGTTTCTCGAGCGTCTGCTCGCTGCCTACCAAAGCCATGCACATGGCAAGTGGCTATAGAGACGTTCTGAATGCAAAAAACAAAAGCAAGGAAGACCAACGCATCATATAAATGTGTAAGGAGGGAAATACTCAGGGCCATAAGAGCAAGGACATACATCCGTCAAAAAAGAGAAAGAATACGGGCTCCCGTAAGATCAACTGTCCCTGCCGAATAATCGCACAAAAGCCAAGGCAGTTGGTTGGAGAGGCTATGTATATACTTGAAGAGCACCACAATCACAAACTTTCTAATGACCCATTGCACATCCTTCTAATCGCAACAAAAAGCTGGATGTCAACCAAAATTTTTCTCAATTCCCTGTAAGTTTCTCAACCAAAATTTTAGGTCTCTTACTGGGTGAATAAAGCTGCCCATTTTATAAATACTACTGCCTCACGCAACGAATCAAGTTATACAGCTATCAAGGCTTATATTCATACCTCGAACGGTGATCACAAAGAAAATTTTAGCGCAATCTATCTCTTCTTGGAAGACCAACTTCGTGACATCAGGCGGTCAAAGTATAGCTTTTCTAAGATGTTATCGGCTTTGTGCATCCCTTTGCCCTGCTAGAAATTCTGGGGGAGAAGGGAAAACTCCCAAAAAAGCTTACCAATGCTCTGCCACAAGCTTGTATTTGTTCGATTAAGCAAAGCAGAGATTTCTTTGCTTTGATAAAATACACGCTCGGTAACGCAGCCCTGGTGAAATCGCTCCTACTGATACTGGCGCTCACTGGTACTATCAGCGCAGTAGAGATCAACCCCAGCTTGAACGTCGTATCCTGCTCGAGTCATCAATTGTAAAGGGAAAAGGGCGACCAAAAGGAAGCAAAAACAAGCAAAAATAAGCTCTAACAATAGCTAAAAGTTACACAGTTGAATCTGTCTAAATGCAACGCCTCGGTGGACCAAAGTTTTTGCACTTGCAGGGCTACCAGATTATTGATTTTCAGTACGCAAATAGCCCTGTAGGTGCAAATATTTTGGACTACCTAGGCTTTACATTTAGACAGGTTCAACTGTAGTGTGTCATCAACTCGACCAGAACCTTCACTTCATGTACTGTAAAGACTCGGCTTAGAGGCCAAATGCAGGAAATCGATCACTGCCACATAAGGAAAGATCTGACATTTAGTGCAAAATAATGGCTGACACAACACCATGAGCACTTCCTCTCTTTCACAAATCTCTCGCAGAAATCTCTCGCAGAAATCGAGCGGTATGATATCGAATTATTTTTGAATTTTTGAAGCGATCATTCCCAGGTTGTTTTGAAGCCAATGTAATGAGATTTCATCAATTTCTCAACTTTTATGACTGTGTGAGAGAGGAGAAAGAGATGTTGACAAGGCGCTTGGGACTAATAGCGCGTATGGTCCTGTGTTAAAATTCTCAACCGAACTGTCCCATAGGATGAAGTTTGCAAGTCGTATAAATGAAAATTCAGCGAAACTCAGTATTTTGGCTTCAAAATAACACAAGAATAAACACATGCAGATCACCATATCCCACGATTTCTACCATCTCCCGCAAGCATAGTCTGAAAGCTGTAAATTATCAAACCCAAAGAGATGGATTTTGCTAGACTACATTGCAGGGGCCTGCAGAAAAATCATCTAAGCAGCTAGGAGAAAGTGTTGTTTGCTGCTGAGTGCTGATGTCCTGGTGATACTCACAAGACTATGAATTTTAAGCGGGGTCAGGTAGGCCATTCGTCGTCCAGCGCCACAGCTCTCCTTGCATGAACTTGTCACAAATGAGGCATTTGACGCACAAGCAGTCAAAGTTTTGTCAACATAATCCCCACATTAATAAGCAAAATTATTCGGGACTTTTGCTCATCTTTATTTTTTCTGCAATCCGTGAGGTTTAAAGTTTTCAAACTACTGTACCCCAGGGCTAAAGAACTTGAGGTGGTCAGAAAAAGTGGGTTTTACAGGGTTAATTAGCGTCTTTTGGAGTGAAATAAGGATTCACCAAACCTATACTAGCTTGACCATCAAACGCACGAACACATTTTGTATGGGAAAACTTGCCGTCGAAAGAACGTGGGTGGGTCTTCTTGGCGCCAAATGAGACCTATTTTAGAAGTTATATATTTTATGATTACGTTTATACATCCTTAACTCTTTACAGCGAAAACAAGAACGAAATCTGTTATGTCCTCCGTCAGCATCCAGAACTGCCTGACATCTTGCCGGCACCCCTTCAAACTTGGTAGACATTTTTTGAATCATGACCACTACAACCACATCGTTGAAATTTTACAAATTGAATTGGGATGATAGTAGATATGAAATCATAAAATTATGGGGGATTTGCCAATTACAGTATTACTCTGTGAAGACTCCTGGTTTTCTATCTGAACCGCCCCATGACCAAGAGCGACCACTATGACTTCCACCCCAGCAAACCTCTGATTTTGATCCAGTCGGATTCTCTTTCTTGGGCCATCTTTCTTGCCTGCCTCATCAAGTTGACATTCTAATCTTTTACTTTTTGATTCTGACGCTGCTACACGTGTGTTGGCTTCCTGAAGTGCCTTGCCGCATTTGCGAAGAAGCGCTCGGTTTAATTTAGACATATTTTCCGTTTTTTCGACGGATTGCTGAGCTTTATATACATCCACATAGTTTCTGGGAGTCTTCAGCTCCGATTCCCACTCGTAAATTGTTTGTCGCGCCTTTGTTGGGGGGCATGGTTGTTGTAAAACCTGAGAAGACTGTAGTACCCGCTCAGGATTGAATGGAACAAGTCCAGTCGCTTTCCAGCCAGCTCGAATGATCTTATCCGATAGTCCTTCCTCCCTAGTTTCATGGTAAAACTTGATGAATCTTTCTTTCTTTACCGGTGCTGCATCATTTAGGGCAGAAAGGTCCGAGATCTGATTTCGGTATTTGGACTTTAGAACAGAAAAGGGAGCCAAATTCAACGGCTGGAGAATATGAGAAGAGTGGGCCGGTCAGAATAGAAGATGAATCGTATGTTTGTTACACAGCTGGATGAATTCGAGGTCGGTATGGCTACCGTGACCGTCGAGGACCAGAAGTTTGGTTTGATCGTTGGAACAAACTGCAGGAATAAAAACAGTCTTTAACCATTCATTACCAATTGCCTTTGATGTCCATCCATTCTCAGAAGTGGTGTAGAACCAATTCGAAACCGATTCGCTTGGAAACCAAGTAGTTTGAAGCTTCTTTCCCTTGAAAATGACGAGGCATCCCAATTTTCGTCCATCGGCCGATACAGCTTCAATTTTTGACACCCATTCTCGGCTTTCAGGACTTTTTACATATGCTTTTTTCTAACAAGAGCTAGCAATGACTTTGGAATTATTACAAACCCCCAACACGATTCCGGTCTCGTCCATATTCCAGATATCAGAGTGCTTAATGTTCAAGTCTTTACAAGTCTGGTTGAATTTATCTAGAAAGGCTTTTATGTCTTCAGGCTTGGCTGCATTAGACCTGCAAGCTTCTACTTTTCTTTCAATGACAGAATGAACCCTTGAATTGCGGCGAAGGAAGCTGGAGATCCAGTCTTTGCCGAGTGGCTCATGGTCCCCATCTGCCTTAGGAATTTCACAGACCATTTCCCGTGTTCTAGAATGGCTGGGCGGACTTCCTCGAGCATCCTCATTAAGAATCCATTCAGTGAGAAATTCCTCCTGATCAAACCCTAACCTCTGACGATATTGTACTATAGCCTGGCTCCTCGATCCATTCAAACGAGACATAAAGTGCTTCGAGGTGTTGTTCGATGCGTGTGTTGTGATTGAGAATAGAGTAGAAGTTGATGGAGGCCTTTTTGCACGATTCTAATGTTGTTATTCTACTTGTAGAGATACTAGGGCTATTTATACATCAATCTATCACTTCTAGATACTTCCGTTTCATCCTTCCATCTAGTTCAGTGTTCAAGACTGATTCCCTGATGTTCTACATGATTCCATTCTATTCTGTACGAAAACCCCCGGCTTGTTCCAGAAGATTCCATCAGATAACGTAGTGATCGGCAATGTTAAGGGAGCCCCTGTTTGGGCCCTTGCTTTATGCCGTGGCCAACCGAGCTAGATGTGGTTAGCGCATATCATAACACGAGGAACATTGTATGCCTTAGCAGCAGCCATTTGGGTTATAAAAGTACCATGATTAAATGCTCGGATGGCTGATTAGATATCATGTTCAGAGGTTTTCATTTTGGAGAAGTTTCTGAGGAGAAAATTGCGAAATAAGATGTGTCTACGAGGTTTGAAGGGGTGGCGAAAGATAGGGGTCTGAGCTTATAGCATCCACGTAGATAGCAATTATTAATTTGCCAGAATGGTGGAGTAAAACAGAAGAGTCAAAATGGGAAGAAGCAAAGCCATGCGGATGGATATATTCTACCAATCTGAAATGCCATTCTCAGGACGATTACTTTAGTCCGTAAATACACCTATTAAGGCGTACCACATGGTTCTCTATCCTGTACCTATCAGGAAGTTCCATGTAAATTTCTTCATTCAAGATATTATATAAAAAGGCGGTTTTGATGTCAAGTTGACGAGGTTTCCACCCCTTACTTGCAGATATAGCGAGTAGCAATCTTAAAGATTCGAGCCGAACGACAGGTGCAAAGGTTTCATTATAGTCAATTCCTTGGATTTGTGAGATTCCTTTTGCAACATATCTGGCCTTAAATCTTTCGAGCTCGCCTTGCGCATTGCCTTTGACTTTACAAACCCATTTACCACTGACGATTTTGCGTCCTTCGAGTCGCGGCACAGCTTGCCACACATCGTTTTCGTGAAAAGATGACATTTCATCTTCGAAAGCTTTTTTCCATTCAGACCAATATGGTGAGTGTTCGGCTTCCTTATAGGTTCTTGGTTCTGGAACTTCCAAGATACTTATCAATGACCTTTCGCACTCGTCATCGTTGACCATTTTATTTGGTGCGAGCGGACTATTTGAAGGATGCACACGAGAACGTTTCCACCACTCCCCCGTAATCGCGTCATCGAACACGCGAGGGCGGACAAGGCGATTAGATCTGGTTCGTGATTGGGCATTGGAAGGATTGTTGGATATTTGGACTTGTGGAGCAGTTTCAGGGGCTGTAATGTGTTCGTCTGGTGGGTATATTTTATCAGTTGGCTGCGAAACTATGTTTATTTCAACTTGATGGTTATCTGAAATTTTCCTTGAAGTGTTATCATTTGGTGATGGCTCATTGATGATATTTTCGATGATACGTTTTGCAACGTAAGGGGCAAATTTAACATCAGCCGAGACAACAACATGATTTGCTGCAGGAATAAAAATTCGATACTTTAACCGCTGGTGGAAGAAGCTTACTGCCCGAAGGACGCTTAGCCTTGGGTATTTGTACATAGCATTCTCGCTCAAAGGGTTGTAGGTGTTCTATTGTGGGTTTTTCGCCATGGAAGACTTCATAAGGTGTCTGCCCACAAACAGATGTATGATATAAATCGTTTTTGCTGTACGTGAAAGCTTGTACTGCTTCAGCCCACAAACGTTTTTCAGTGATGGGTAAAAGCATGTCGCGAATTCCTTCACCGATGGAGCGATTTAACCTTTCGGCGACGCCATTAGACTCAGGATCCACCGTTGTCAGTTCGTAATGCTTTTACCGTATAGTTAAGTTGTCTTTCAATCTCTGCAATTATATTCACAATAACTTGTGCAGCGTCAGATTTTGACTTTAAGAATTGAACAATTGCATACCTGGTTGCATCATCAACGAAACTGATGTAGTAGAGGGAATTTCCTAAGGATGATACTGGAAATGGACCACTGAGGTCAGAATGTAAGTATTCACCTTTTTCATGGGTTTTTCGAATTGCGGATATAGGCTTGCTGTGAATTGATTTTGACAAGGCACAAGCTTCGCAATGAAAACTTTCGGGATGTTCAGGTATCACATTATGGTTCTGAATAATTTTAGGGAGTTGGATATAGAAGATGGAGCTGCATGACACAGTGCATCATGCCAAAATTCATATGTCAAGCATGCATAATCTTGAACTTTCGGAGCAGATTCTGAAATCAGCGGAAGTGGTCCATTAAATGTAGCTTCAAGGTACGTTTATTATGTTTAATGAGCTTCATTAGTTTTCCATCATCAACTAATGTGTAGCCCTTATGTCTTTCTTGTCTTCAAGAAAACAGAGGATGCTGTAACCCAGGTACATACAAAATATTGCTCAACTTGAATTGCGAAACGATTTTATCAGATAACATGCAATATAACACCACCGTCCCCCTTCCCAAGACTTTCCTCCCTCGTCCACTCCCCTTCCCTCCAGTCTGATTTCCTAGATTATTTTCTCTTTCTCCTCCCCCCTGCTAGTTCCTTGGTCTTCTCGTAAGAAAAACCGCTTACGATAACATAAGTTTCTTCAACCATACTTGTACCATGCTTCGTTTAGACAAACCTAACCGTCTGTTAGTTCACTAGCAGTCTGACCTTTGACTAGATGACATTCAAAGTTGACAGCCACTTATCTGGAGTACAAGCTTGGTTGTGTAAGAGTTTACTTCTGTAGCTGGTGCTGCAACACAAGCCGTTGGAATTCTGCCCCAATACGGACCACTTTTGTGACGCCAAGATCTGTTG